>PVJX010004286.1:0-96693 GCA_004027295.1 Dolichotis patagonum
AAAGCCCTGGAATGCTTTCACTATATGCATGGCTTTATACTATTGTGTTATGTTTGATATTATTGTAATTGAAACTATGCTCAACTATAGCAGAGTAAGAGATATGGTGTTAGATACTGTTGATGTCCAGTTGACTTAATGTAAAGTACTGTGTTGCCTATGTTGTCCTCTTCTGATCTGCTCTGTACTGCCCCCTTTTTTTAATTCTCTTTTAAATAAAAAAAAAAAAGAAAATTCAGGACACTTAATTGAAAGCAATTAGTTTATATTTCAACGCAGTTACTTAACAATTTGATACACTATAGTCTTCAGAAAGGAGGGCAGATAAGACCAACCATGTTACTTCCTAATATGTTTTCAGAATAAATTGCTAAAATTTGATAATTTGATAAATCCAGTTGTTTAAAACCAGTATGTTTATATGCATAGTCTTAAAGTAAGAAAGTCTATTAGTATAACAGAATTTATCAAGATAAATTAGGAATATGCTTACCTGGAAAAATACTTATGTGAATTTTGGCTTTGGGTATAGGGAATAGGGAATAATGTACGTTGAAATCTAACTTGTGAAATAAAACCAGGTGTTTTTGTGTAGAGACAAAATTAAAAAAAGAATAAATGACAGACCTCAGAGTACTTTATTGGGATTTCTCAGAGTGATGAATAATGGTGCTAAAAGAAGGTAGAAATGAAACTGTGATGATTTAAACTCTTTTGGGAAGATATCTTGAAGTGGTATAGCTGGGTCAAACAAAATTTGTATTTCGAGTTTTTCGAGGAATCATTGTACCAATTTCTATCGTGATTTTACTAGTTTACATTCCCACCAACAGTGCACTAGAGTGCCTTTTCCCCCACAGCCAGGCCAACATGTGTCATTAGATTTTTTGATAATAGTCATTCTGGGGTAAGACAGTATCTCAATGTAGTTTTGAATTTCTCTAATAGCCAGCAATGTTGAATATTTTTTCATGTATTTATTGGCCATTTGCACTTTTTCATTTGCTAGTTTCTCTTGGTTCATTACAAAGGAAAGCTTTGTGCTAGTATCTGTTACTTCACTGTAAGAGAGCATGTTTTTTGGTTTATCTTATATCCTGAATAACTACTTTTAAGATTATGATATACAGTGTATTAATTATTGTTGTTCTCTTATTATGTTATGAAATTTTTATATTTTTTTATGAAATAAAAATGTTAACAACTATGAAAAATAAAATGTAGATGTTTTTAGTAACTAAACAAAATGCTAATGTGTTAAGCATATATTAAGTGTTCACTGCATATTAAAAGAGGAAAAATGAGCATTCAAATATACTGCATTTCGCAACCATCTTACAAACGAGTTGAAAGACAAGTACTGTGAACTATCACACAAGGAATGACACAGAAAAACATCATACAGTCTGAGAAGATCAAAGGAAGCTTTCAGAAGCATTACGACACATCTGTGTAGTATGACTGTGTCGTATGACTGTGACCTGCAGTGAGACACTAAAATTTTCCTAATATTTTGAGCCTCAGTTCCTAATATTTTGAATGGGGTTGAGAATAGGTGTCTTCCACTGGAAACTGTAAAGGTAAACTTCACAGAGCACTTCACATGCTTAGCTCCGTGCCTGGCAAATACTAAGCCTTCAGTGTATTTTAGCTAATGTAAGAATAACGGTTGATGTTTGCTACATGCAGTTGTCCCTGTAAGTAGATATTATTGTGCTGACTTATTTATAAAAAGTAAAAGCCCAGAGAGATTGTTACTATAACCCAATATCATCCAGGTGATAAGAAACAATTGGCTTCAAAATTTACATTTAATAACAATATATTATTTACTATCTTAACATTAAGAGAACATTCTCTTCTTTATTTTTCAGATCTTCAACAACCAAAAACCATATAGCTGTTACTATCCTTTACTCAGCTTTTGTTCAAGTATAAACTTTAAGGTAAATAATTTTGCTTGGTACATCTTCAAGGTTGTATTTGCTTCAGTCAGTGTAAGGACAATAGCACAACTACCCATCTCTGGTAAGAAATATCTGCTGGGCTGGGGTTTTAGCTCAGTGGTGTAGCGCTTGCTTGGCAAATGTGAGGCCCTGAGTTCAGTTCCTGGTACCAAAAAAGAAAATAGTAAAAAAAGAGAAATATCTGCTAAAAATACAGTGATACACATATTTTTATATGTATTCAATATGGTAAAACTAATTTGCACTGGAATCTGAGCAGTAAGTTGCTTCTAGAAGGTGACAAGTGCTCTCTCAGACCATAAAAGACACTGTTGTTGATCAGAGGAAAATAGGGTTCCTCACCACGTCTTGGCTTCCAAAATGCATTCTCAAATAAAGGCACAGAAGATTTTATCCATATGGAATGGATGTAAAGAACAAGGGTCTGCAATTTAAAGTTGATCCTTGTTGCTGTGACCTGAGGGTCACTTTCTTGGAGACCAGGGTTCATTCTTTTGTTTTTAAAAAAATGTAAAATGCTTCCTTTTGTCCCCTCTTCCTATGTTTTTCAATGCATCTATAACTCTACACAGACTGATGACTGTAGCATAACAGTCCATGATGAAAAAACAACTGAAATTTAGTGTTCTTAAGTGATTGTTGATATATATATATATATATCAACATATATATATGTAATTAATTTTCAATGTAAAACATATAGGTTACATGCTTTATTGTCATAGCACATGTATTTTTGAGTTATTATAAGAATAGTATACATACATTCTTTCATTGAATTTCACTTAGTTACTAAATAATTCCACAAAAAATAACATGCAGAAACAAATATTTTTCTGGACATTTTCTCTCTCTCATCTTGGTACAACTTGGAAGATATAGAGCAAGTTATCTGGATCTTAATTTTTTCCCCAATTTTTAATTTTTATTAGTACATTTTTGTAGTACATATGATTATATTGCTTCTGGGGAATTAGTACATAAACCTAACACATTTTAATTCCTTTGTTTTTTAACCCTTTCTCTTTCCTCCTTAGCTCCCCTTGCATCTCCTTGGCCTCTTTCCTTTCTGCAAAAGATCTATCTCCCTATTTCCAGTTATCTGTCTTTTATTCAGTAACCTTTTTGTATTAGCATGACAAAAGAAAGATGAAAGGTTACCTGAAAGTTTATTCTTCACAAAGATTTAATAGCATCATTTAAAAATTATTTACATTTAATAATCATTGCTCTTAGAAAGTTATTTTTCTCATGCTTAACCAGTCTGAACTAATTTTCTCAAAGTTGGCCTTGCATTACCTTTAGCTCCTATTTTTCCAAAATCTTTTATTCCTAATACTTTTTTTTCTGATACATTTTCCAAGAACATAGAGACATGAGTCATTTTCGCTGCATCGCAAAGATTCTAAAACTTAGGTGTGAAAATAATCACCTGGTATTTGGTGAGGAGTGAGGAGTTAGGTACAGATACCAAGAACCTACTCCCTATAGTTCTGCTTCAAGATGTCTGCAGTGCTCTGCCTTTTGACATTCTTCTCCCACCATTTTCTGGGTTTGACATTACACAGTCCTGAACATTTTGAAAGTCATTCATGCAAAACCAGCATGGTCAGAAACATTTCTTTGATATCTAGCCCCTACTTTCTGTTCTCATTTCAAATTCTCTGTATTTCTATCCCTCTCTCACATTTTCATATCTAGTCAGCCTGGGAAATATATATATATTATATATAATATATATTATATATAATATATATTATATATATTATATATATTATATATATATTATATACTGTATTATATATTATATATATTATATATATTATATACTGTATATATATAATATATACAGTATATATGTGTGTATATATACAGTGTTTACAGTAATGAAATATGTGTGTATATATATTTCATTACTGTAAATACTGTAAGTATTCTGTATTCTGTTTCTCTTCTTGGATATCTGCCCTCTTCCTTGACCTGGAGTATTTTATTCTATGAAAGTTATATCTTGATTCCTTGTCTGTTTCTACTTGAATGCTCAAATCACTTTGCACATATTCTTTCAAAGTAATTATCACAGTGTATTGTAGTTACTGTTCATTCTTTTATTTTCCAAGGTAATTTCACTTATGTACCTACAGTACATAGGGCAGTATATAATACATATTTTATAGTCAGTGTTTGTTGACTACAAAACTGGACATTTATTACTAAAATGATCTCTAGGGACACTTGGATATGGGGAGGAAAACAATTACCACTCTCAATATAATTCTCTTGGCACATACAACCATAATAGTTTTACAGTTCTTTAATAATCTCTAATGACTTTGTCCTGTGGAATAATATTTAAGCCCTATTTAAACAGTTTTTGAAAAATTACTTCTAAGAAAGGCCTCCTTGTTTTGTAAAACTGCCTTTGATCATGACTTTCTTCTCATACAGATAATCTTGGCTTTTGAAAATGACTTCCTCAGATAATAAATTCTAGAAATTAATTTTATTTTATGTTAGGAAATTTAGAGACATTTCCCTGGGTGATCTACATTGTCTATTTATTTACTAAATGCTTACAGTCTGGGGGGAAAGTAGGTTTAATGCATGGAAATCCAGTCTGTAAGGTCAAAGTAGAAACTTGAAAAGAGTATGTCTGACAAGGGACTAAAAAACTACAAAATAAAAAAACAAAACAACAGTTCCTTCTAAGTGATGCAAGGTATGTACTGTAAGTCATCAGTGAACAACAAAGAGGCTTTTAAGTTTAAAAGTCCTTGTTCCTCATCTAGGTGAATCAAATCAAATCAATAACCTCTTCCCAAATGTCTCAGAGAGAACCCTTGCCTAATCATTTTCAGTGTTACTCAGTGCTCAAAACTTATCACCAAGGGTTAGTTGAGAGAAGGGAGTGCAATTGTTTTCTAATAGACATAAAATCTTCATATTACTTCGGAAAACAATCTTTGCTCTACAGATCCCCATGAGGTTATGAATATTTCCATCACCACCAAACATTTCAAGAACTGTCAATGATATCTCCATCAGAAAGCCAGCTTGTCTTAGAGCTGGTCTCCAACTTTCCCTCATTCGTCCTTTTTTTTCTTCCATAGTTGGGTCTGTGAGTGATCAAGTGGTCTTTGTAACTGAGAAGGTGGCTGTCAGGTTTTATCTTTATATATAACAACTGCAGTTCATTCACTTGTAACCTCCTCAACAATTTTAAATAAATACAACATATATTGCAACATTAGTGTATGATTAGGGGAAAAGGCTTGGAGCTGAGCTCTACCCAGTGACTTTGACTGTGATGTGTGATAGTCCAAACATAAGATATTCTCAGCTCCATTAACAATTCTGTGGTCTTGCAGACCTGAAAATCTCCCCAATCTCTTTATGCAAAATCAGTATAAATCTAAATCGCTCTCCAAGTTGGTGAGGGGCCTCAACTTATTCCAAAACCATTCCAAGGTAGTCCAGCCCGCCTATACTGCAAGGATATATCTTAATTACTTCAGTACTTACGTTATTTGTTTCTAAATTGACATATACATGGACTTCCAGGAGTTTGCACATTGCCCAGATTCAGTAACCAGGATTTGAAATACTTGCTTTTATCTCTCATAGCATATTAATTTAATACAATATTAATTAAATTTAATTTAATACAATATTAAATTAAATTTAATACAATATTAATTAAAATTACTCATAATTTTTTCCAAAATCACATGGGAATTCTCCAAGACTGCATTAGTAATTTTGAATTTTGGTGTCCTCAGTAAGACCAGCCCTAACAATTACCTAGTAGGTGAGGATATCTTAAAATCCCAAATAAGTAGAAAACACATGAAAGTATGGAGTTAAAAGCCAGCCAGTCTATCTAACCATACATAGCTACATATCATAGATTTTCCCTCTCTTCAGATGTGGAATCACACATAACTCTGTAAGTAGATTATTTGAGCAAGTTAATCAAATGACAGTATCTATTTAAAAGAATGTGGCTGCTCACATATGTCAAAGACCAATAAAAAATTATATATCACATTGCGGGTACATCTTAAACACTAGTTTGGAATGAGATCATTTTCTAGATTGAGTAATTATATGTTCAGTATGAAAACTATACCTTATCATGATATGATGTTTGTTAGATAAACCATTTCTTTAAAAATATAAAACAACAGAATCTTAAAATAAGGATGTACAACTAGTATATATCTTTCAGATCATTTAACATCATTTTACATGTAAGAAAAATAGAGACCAAAAATATGAATAATTTGCTCTGAGTTACTAAACTTGGCAAAGGTAACAGTTCAAGCACACCAGTGCTCAGATCTCCATGCCATTTCTGTTATACTTCATTGTCTCTATTAGAGCATAATATCTGTATGTTTAAATTATAGTTTTGATAAATGGATAAAAACACTGAACATCACTAAAAATGAAACATGCCCATGGAGATAAACAAGTGCATGCACCACGCATTCCATGATAGACTCTCTGAATTGGCACAAGTGCACAACACAACCGTTCTTAACTCACGAAGTTTAAAGATGATTGTATTCTCAGAGTTTGTAAAATATGAGCATTTCTTACCTGGCAGCTGTATGAAGGGTTGATAAAAGACATTAAAAACTTGAGCTATGATCATCAGACTTTTCTATCACTGAAGATTTGCTTCTACCTGACTTTCGGTGGCATAATATGTTTCAGTGAAAGGTATATCAGAGACTTGACAGGGATAATCAATATATAAAACTTCAGCATTGTCATTCACATTGCCATATTAGGATGAATGCTGGGGATGATTACCCAAATTTTCCTACTGGCTTGTATGGCAATAGTTTTCCTCATTAGGTCTAAAATCTTTTTAAAATTAATGTCTTAGATTAGGAAGCTTAGGATGGGAAAATACCCCAAAACCCATCATTGCGCCAAATCTCAAGGGCCTGTTCTAGTGTTTTTAGCATAACTGTACATAATTTTGAGAGCGAGGACAACATGATCTACACATAACAGAGACACTGTTCACAAGAAAGGGCTCCACTCAAACTGTTCTCAGTTCTCCAAAACCAATTTTAATACATGACTGTTTAACTTGGAATGTATTTTTGGAAAACCAAGAATGATATTCTCATAAATACCCATGATACGTACCAAGACGCATTCATGCCATCCCACGAAATGCAGCAGGGCCTCACATCATGATGACCAAATATTTCTAAAAATACCCACACTGATGATTCAACAGCTCTTAAAAATTTAACCACTTCCATGAAATGCCTTTAGCCTTTTATACAAAAGCATACATTTTAGCATGTTTATTAGGTACCCAGAAGAGAATAAGTAAAGCAATGAAATACTCACTCCAGTTGATCTTTCCAAGTATTAGGGCATATAACATGACTAATCAGTAACTAAAACCCCAATGGGAACAAAGGACAGTAGCTTTTCACACCTCTTAACTCCCAAGAAACTGTATAAAACAGATCAAGCAGCACTGTGACATGCAACAACAAAAAGTCTTCATATTTAGTTGCAAAACCTTAAAATGGCTGTGCCTTTGAACTTGAAGAAAATAAAATTTTAATGATGAATTTTGTCATTGCATTAGGAATTTTCTTTGGTTTATACCAAAACCAAGTTGACGGATAATCTTCACGTATCAGTTTTTACCACCCAGATTTTTAGAAGAGCTGACTAATTCTCTGGGCAAACAGCAACAAAGGATATTTGCTGACCGTGAAAAATTCTAAATGAAGAAGAGTACATCCTCTTGACTATATTAGAGAAGTTCACAAAGGGATTATGGAATAGATTCATTCCACATATGCACTGACTTTCAATCCCAGTGGGAAGGAAGACTGAGAAATAAAAGAATGAAAATACCATTTTTATTTCTGAAGTTTAGATCATCTTTGAAGAGTTTATCAGTGCTATGGAACTCCTAGCCTATGGAAAGAATATATAAGTAGGTCTTTTGCCCAAAGTTGGTTAATAGTAAAGTGGGCTTGAATAGGCATATCTTTATTTCCCCGTGACCCCATCCCCTTGTTTCAGAATTAATGATTACAGTGAGAGATATTAGATTAGAAAGTGAAGTTACTCACCATGGAGGAATCACTGCTTCCACTCCCGATCGGAGCTCCCTCAGCACAGGTTGGGAGGTGGGTAGAAAGTTGACTAGCCCTGCCCCCATCTATGACATCACAATCTACCTCATAAAAGGTAGTGAAAGTGCTCTGAACTCCTGTCTGATTTCCGAGAGATACAGAAAAGAGAGAGTGAGAGAGAGAGCAAGAGAAAAAATACCCATATCCTACTTGGGGGATTAGGGAACTGAAGAGGGAATGGGTAGCTTACTGGGAGAAAGAGGTATTTGATGAAATTTGGTGCTTAAAGGGCTAAGTGTGGGCCTTCTTGAAATTAAGCAGCCCGGTCACTTGGATTCCTCTTTAGGTCTTGAACACATAAGGGAATCATCCAGGTGGAGGATGAAGAAGCACCTTGCTCTATCAGGCACTGTAAGGGACAATCATTATGTGTTTAAAGGGAAGGAATCCCCTATTCAAAGCATTGAACATTACCAACCATAGCCTTACCGTAGGACTTTTATTAGGCTGTCGACTCTGCACAACCAGTCAGTACATGGCACTAAGGGGATACTTACCTCTTTTATTGGGGTACATTCATTGTTAGAACTGCAACTGTTTTTACTCCTCCTTTTTGCACCCAAGGGAGGTTTGTGTGAAAGATATAACTTAAAAGATAAGCCAATAACCAATGCCTATTTCTACCTCTAGAATTGTTTCTTAAATTTTTCTCAGTATAAATTGTTACTGACAACTGATGTTTTTCTGTGTGCATCAAATTTATTACATATCTCAGTGGGATAGTTACCTTCAAAAGTGCAGAGAAGTCAAATGGGAAGGTTTTATAATGATTAGATTCTCACCACTCAGAAGCCAAGTTTATGTGCCACAGGAATGCTAACTGACTAAATGGTTTTTATGCAAGCACTTTTGCTATAACCCTACAGCCAGAGCTTGTTTTAATGTCTAAGTCAAGTTCTTATGAGAAATCAGACATTTAAGAATATGTAGAGGGTTAAGGTATTTTTTTAAATGGAGATTTACAGTATCAAATAATGATCTCAAGCGGATCCTACAGCAAAACAAAATACTGGGTGACACTGAAGAGCACGTAGGTCCTGAAAGAGGCACAGAGGCCCAGACCTTGTTCTGCCTGGTGAAATGTATGAAAAATTAAACCATCATTTTCCACTGAAAATATTTTAGCAAAAGGAAAGATTTAGAATGATAGCTTGCAATCTATGGTCTCATAAATGGGTAAAAACCCAAAGCCTGTTTCCACAGTGGATAAATGAATTCCAAATTTGGGAATTTCAAGCCAATACAGTTCTATTTCTAGTGCTGTCCTTTACTACCTTACCAAGTACATAAGTATATTATAACAATCACAATTTAAAATTAAGTAAAATTGGCAGATTAGGGAGAAGTTTGCACAGAAGCTACCAAATTCAAATTTACTATGAATTTAGCAATATCACTCCCATCTTGTCCTTGAAAAAATGTTAAAGACATTTAAAGAATGTCTTTAAATACAAAAGACATAATATGCATGTAAGATTACTATATTTTCTGTACTTGACTTCTGTATTAGAGAAAGCAATGAAATTTCCTACATATTTTCCCTTGTTTGTTTCCATATTCTACAATTCTATAATTCTAGGTCTAAATTCAGATTGTATATATGACAGCATATATTTCTAAGAATTTTGCAATCAATGGTCCTGTGCAGTGTCATTTTCTCTCAGCTTTTATCTATTAGAGCATTGACTAGTTGGCTTATCCTTGTTTTCATATAATAGCCCCATTTGGCTTTAGAAAATACACACCTCCTGGTTTTCCCATTTTAGGGAATACAGTAATCATTTAACATTATTTCTTTGTATAAATTTATTATTTATGAACTTATTTGAGTCTCTTCATGTCTTGTAAAAAT
The DNA here is from genome assembly GCA_004027295.1 of Dolichotis patagonum. Classification (NCBI taxonomy): domain Eukaryota; kingdom Metazoa; phylum Chordata; class Mammalia; order Rodentia; family Caviidae; genus Dolichotis; species Dolichotis patagonum. Next base: position 9,999 of record PVJX010004286.1, read on the forward strand.
TAAAGGTTATTAGAATTAATGATTCAATTGTCCATTCTTCCAATAAACAACTCAAATTTTTACTGCCCACAAAGAAGATACACTTCTCCCTTATTAAAATGAAAATGTAGTTGAGCAATTTTTAAATATTGAAATAGAATAAACTGAACTCATACTCTGTTCATATTTCTTATTGATTACCTACTATCTATTTGGGAATGGAGTATGATTTCAGGAACTCAATGCAAAACTAGGCTGCATCAAAAGGATGCATAGCAATAAACTGTGCTGACCCTTTAGATGAATTTAGTATGATTGATTGTGATAATGCCTTTATTTATGATATTAGTTCAAATAAGATCACTTTCTTCAGATGCAATGCCAGGATATGATAATCTCTAAATTCCTCTTAGAATCTACTTTTTAACATTGCCCATAAAACTTATGTCTTACTACAACTAAGGTTTTGGTGCATCCTTTTCATGATATTGAATAGATGAATCATCCTTCAAGAAAGAACATGAAATGATTGTAAGATTTTGATAGTCAAGAGCTTCCATATCTAAAGTTACAGTTATAATTTGTTCTGACCAGAAAGAGGTAAAGCTGGATTTAAATTTCAGTCTGAGGTAATAAAACGAATTGAATTTCTTAGTACAAAGGATTAAGTAGAGAGAGAATCATTTGTAAATCCCAAAGAATAATCTGCAGATGCATTTACAATGTAATTAATCTTGGAAGACACGACCCAGCAGATGTCATGTAACTTGACCACAAAGTTATTACTGAAGAAGAATCTCTCAATAAGAGAGATTCCAATAAATACTGATAGCAGCAGATTTGAAGTAGGAGCACCTAAATAAAGAGATCATATTTTCATTTTGTTTTATTGTATTGTCTCACATATAAGACTTTGAGCTGGAAAGAGTATATATTTCTTAGAAGATGATATTGACAAACAATGCTCCAGAACATTCTCCCTCAGTTGCAAATAGATTTTCCAAAGAAAATGGATGAACGAGGTCAAGAGATAGGTTGTACAGATTTGGAAGAATGGTTAGAGTTCCAGCCAAGTTTATTCTCAGCAAGGCATCTGCATAGATGAAGATGGAGATAAGTAATAAAGCAAGATAGAGCACTGATGATGAAAGAAAGATTAAAAGTCTAAATTAAGAAAGCTCGCCCTCAAGAAAAGATTAGGATGAAGTATTTGAAACATATTTATTGCTTAGAATGAAAATGACCATGCAAGATAGAGTAAGATGATATATTCTGAAGCAGTGAAAGAAACCTTAACTACAAAAAAATGCACATTGCCCATCCAGAAGCTTTTCCTATTTATAAGATACATGGACCATAATGTGGCACATATCCTCTAAGGGCTGTGATCAAAGCCATATTTTATACATCATTTAAATTAGCCAGGAGAAAGTGCTTGACTACATAATCTGTAGGGACAGAATGTAGACGACAGTAAGTTAGCACACTTTTATTTCTAGAATGTAGTAAACCAAGAAAACAGTGAATACACAGAGATAGCCATCAACAGATAACCCCACTATCCTAGCACAGAATCCTAAACATTTGAGTGATCTGAAAGATTAAATGGGAGAAAAAATAAACATAGAATACACATCCTAATAAAAACACAGTGGCCAGAAAACAATTTTCCTTTTCATAAAAATTATTTGGTGTTGGAGAATAAAAACATTTAAATACCTCAACTCAACATATACTGGTCACTGTGCCTTTTACACAATAGGTATACAACTGAAATGATATTCTTAATGAACCAGCTGAATATATGTATGTGAACAAAAATTAAATGCAACTCTTTGAAATCCTGATTGTTAGTTGTTAATAGAAAGTAGGATTACTTGACTCCAATATGAAATGCTGTGTCATTTATAGATAGGCTTATTTATTTCACTAACAGTCATAATTTTAATAATCTTCATGATCTGAGAAGAGTACTCTAAAAGAAGTCTTGGTAGAACTTGCAACAACAAATCATGACAACTTATGGAAATAGTGGATTTGCTGTATTTGTGGTTTTTTTATTTTTTATTTTTGACAGTAGTTGGGATTGAACCTAGGTCCTTCATATTGAGCTGAATCCCTAGTCCTCATTTTTTTTTGAGATGAGATTATGTTACATTTCCAAATCTAAATTTGAATTTGTAATCCTCTTACTTCAACTGCTTAGAATGTTAGGAATGCAGTATAAGTATGTGCTACCATGCCTAGACTGATATTTTTTAAGAAAAACATTATCAAAATTCTATCAAAACTGAGAAAACATCCTGTCAAGTTTGCTACAGTATCTCTTTATTTCACTTAGTTTTGAAAACCTTAGCTAATGAAAAGATATATTTAGAAATCATAATGAGACCATCAGCTAATCTTTAATATATAGCTTAACATTCATTGTCTCTCATAAGCTTAATAGTTACTTTTATCAACTTCTTCACATTTTAAAATTCTTCAAGCTGTAATTATTTATGCCTATACATAGAACTTTTACATGTGATTCATCATGCCTATATATGTTCAGGGATATCTTAATTTATGCCTTTTTTTTTTTTTTTTTGGTACCAGGGATTGAACTCATGACCTTGCTCTTATAAGGCAAGTGCTTGAGCCACTGAGCTAAATCCCCAGGCCTCATTCTTTTTTTCTTTAACAGCCTTCAGGTAAGAAATTCTTGGAACAAGTCCAATAAGAAAAAGAAAGAAATCATCATAGAATTAGGTAATCAATTATAAATAATCTACGTCTTGATTTAAGCTGAAAATCCTATAATGTACAGAAATATCAGAAATCAGGAGCTGAGTTTGAAGATGTTTCCAAATAAAACTATTCACTCAGATCTTTGGCCCTCACAATGATGTGTCTGTAGTTAATTATCAGGTATAACTGTGTTTGCTCTTAACATACCCAAAACCAATTCAAAATTGGGGGAAGGGAGGTTTTCCTAAGATATTTCTCCCAAGTATATTTAAACATTTAAAATAATATTTTAACTATTTTAAAATTATTTAAAATGAATAATTTTATTCAACAAAATCAAACACTGATCACATACAGACAAGTACTCATGTATATATTATATGCAAACACTGTGTAAGCCAGTACTTCTTCCATTAGTTTGTCTGGGTTGTATAGATACCCAGAGATATATTTAGCTATCTCTCCTCCTTCAAGTACCTCCCACGAGTACAATTGCTAAATTAGAACAAAGTATTATTGTTAATTAATGGTTAAATAATCTTCAGAATACTAACAAATCTAGGGCATTGGTTGATACTAGGTTAAGATGTCAATTATTTACTTTCCTTTTTTAATTAGAGGCTCTTAAAACTTGTGAAACTTCTAAGACCCAAAAGAATAAAAGTTCATTGATTGAATAACCAGTAATAACATTGATATTTTCAGAGTAAATGTAATCTGCTTAAAGCCACTAACCCCTCTACACTTATAAGCATTAATGTCCCCCAGTTTAAATAGAAATGACTCCTCACTCACTAGTTCAAACAACGCCACCAAATCCTTCCACAAAGGATTTGGTGATCCTTGAACACCTTGATCCTTGAACAAAGATCTTTGGCTTGGTGTATGTGAGAACACTGGAACACAGTCTTTTACTATGCATAAAATAATTCAGTAGTGCAATCACTGATTTCATTCTGTTTGTGAATAACTCATTCTTTTGAGTGAATATATTGGTAAGTCAAGGGTCAGCAGTACAGATTATACATCTGCAGAACCACTTCTTAGATTGGATCAGTGTACCGTTCTCCTTAGCCCAAGACTGCCTGAATTTAGAGACAGAGGAGAAACAGCCAGGGACAGAGGAAACCAGTCCCAAACTTCCTGTGATGCCCAGCACCCAAGGAAATTTTACTTTACTCATTAAAGTTCTTATTAATTCCCCACTTCTTCAAAAAAAAAAAAAAAGAATAGTTTCAAATTGGCTGACTCACTTTTCTAACCCTGAGAGGAATTTTCATTGAAAAAACCATTTAAGGTTTTTTATTCCCCCTTAGAAGGTTTGTGTAAAAATCAATGACTTTGTATAGTGATACAAATGTAACTAAGGAAGATGTGGTATAGAAATCAGAATTTAAGTGTTTATAGTATTGCTCTCATTATTTATTTCTTATTTATTTTTGAGACAGGGTATCACTACAAAGTTCAAATTGACGTTGAACTCAAAGTGATCCTCCTGCCTCATCCTTCCAAGTGCTGTGCCAGCAGGTGTGTGCCGGCAGTCCCAGTATATCATAACGGATTAGGAAGTAGGGGGTTAGAAGAAAGATTAAATCCTGCAACAATTTGTTTTAGTAACAAAATACGTGGAGAGAAAGGCTGACAAATACCTGTTTCATTCTCTCAGTGTCACTAACCCACCACCCAAATTTATAATCCGAACTTTGCGTTATAAAAACTCTCTCACAAGGTGGACATTGCAATTCGTCTCTAGATCAGGAAATGTTTTTTTTTTTTTTAACCTGAATATTTAATAGCTCACTTTCTGGAAAGTCTGGATGAAATTCTTTGGAACTGCTCTGAATTCTTTAAACATATATCTTTTTGTTCAAATGAAGCACAGAAATGCATTTCAGACCCAAATTGAAATAGCTAGCAATTTAGATTGTTTTCCATTACTGCTACACTCTGAACAGTGGAGATAATAAAGAATTGACTATAGACAGAATCAGAAGATATTAAAAAGAAAAAACTCCCCAAAATGGGTTGTTTAAAGAATAGGCTTGCACACTTAGAAGTAGTGCTGGTTACAATGGCTACGTCATTTTACTGTAAAATATTGTCAATGTACAGGGAATACAGAATTGTTGAAGTAAAATTATATATATATATATATATATATATATATATATATATATATATATATATATATATATAATGTGCCAGCGTCAGATGGGTTTAATTTGAAAATTGTTAGTTTCCAGAAATTTTAGGAATGCTGTCCATTGATCACCATGAATATTCATGTTGATTTTAATTAACTGCCCAAAATTTTTAAGTGACATAAAACATGGGCAAAGTTGATCCCTTATTCTCCAATTTTATCTTTGTTAACTCATATCCTATGAGTGCCACGAATTTTATTTTTCCACCTTGTCAAACTTTTGTCCAAAATCCAATTGGAAATGATTCAGATTTGTAAAGGAGACTTAAATAGTGAGGAAGAGAAGTATGTATTAGACCAAATCTCTCTGTCTTTTATTAACAGCAATGTCAAGATTCCACTTACTTAGCCTGAAGACTTTAACAACTGATATCCCTCAACTCCAAACTCCATTAATATGTTTTGTTCATTGAAAAAGAATATTTGTATATAATAAAATTGGCTACAATTTATACTACTTTCATCTGCTTTTGCTATCAGTTAAATTCAAATCCTTCCATCTCTGACCTAAAGATGGAATATTTGTCCTTAGAAGGATTACTGCTTGTGGTCTGGCTTCCTTATTACAATGGCACTCCTGATATATTTGAACTTTTAAAACATTTTAAGGGACTTTATCAGGTTTACCAGAAGGTTTGAGGTTCAGTGTGCGGGATTCTAAAATCTTGCATTAGTATTTCTGATCTTGCTCAGACTAGTACACAACATATAAATCATTGAGTAGATAAACATCATCAAAAATCATGGGCTGATATTTATTTCTCCAGATCCATGTATACATCTTCATTTTTAACTTTAGAAGCATCCATTAAATTCTCTGAAACCTCCTGAATAAAAATTAGTGTAAAGCATGGTAATTAAACAGATTAATAATTTCTGTATCATGGCATTCTAACATTTATATCCAGAAGAGTATTTACATACTAAAAAATCTAGCTCAGCTTTTCTCCATGATAATATAACATTATCACATTTTATGTTTATCTACATTAAATTACTTTTGATATGCTATCACTATTTCTCTTTCCTTTGTCTTCCCTTTTTCCATCTTTACTTCTACCCTGTTTTCTCACTCCTTCATTCTTCCCTTCCTCCTTCCCTTACTTCATTCTTTCTTTCCCTCTTTTCTTCCATTCTACCTTTCTCTTGTAAAAAAGCATGTAAATTAGCTTAAAACTTTAAATAAACACAGCAAACAGGACCAGCTCATAGGTTAATTGGTTATTTAATCTTCTGAATCCTATTTTCTTCTATTTTTACTTTAATTTTTCTATAATCATATTAGCTTTAAGAAAATTTTCCATTACTTCCTTTACAACCATATCGAGTTAACTGGCTCTTCCTTGAAATTTTATAAGAATGGCATCTTTACACCATTTAGAAAGTTTTAAGCCAATGACTTACCCATTACCAGCCAGAAAATCAGTGGTGTTTTCTGCAGCTCTAACAGCAATGAGTATAGAACGACATAACTTTCTGGATGGCTTTATTTTTCTAACTTCCCTTTGTGACTCAGAGATATTTTGAATCCATTCTCCTCTATGACCTATTCCATTTCCTTTCCCCATTTCTCAAACCCAAAGCAGACAACACAGCTGGCATTTCCCAGTTTGCACACGCAGAATAACATAAAACATAAATATGCTGACATGGTATATAAATATGCGTTTTTGCTTAACGTAAGTCCATTATGCCAGCATAAGACTTTAAAAACATGGCTCCTCACTTTCAAATTCAAATCATTTTTCTTGGCAAATGATGGAAATGATCTGTCCAAATCTCTATTCTTTTGTTAGAGACTTTGACTTGTAACAAATACAACTTTCTAGGGGAGTTTTACACATTTTAGAGAAGAAGCCATGGTCTCGAATCCCGTGAATATACACACCTAGTGTACCAGGAAAAATGATTATAGTATCTCTTTTTCTTTATTTCACATGTAACAAAAATGGCTTCTCCTGAAAAATATAGCAACTTTTGCACAACATACAACAAGATCACTGGGAATAAAACATAGGTGCAATTTTCTTGGCAAAATCATTAAAAATTTCTGTGTATGGGGTCTCACATTCTTGACTCTTTTGGAACTTTGGGAGCAGTCATTTGTGGCTATTTTGCACAGAAAGCATATTGATTTTTTTCCTCCATTGGCCATTAGGGAGGGAGCATGAAGAGTAAGATGGAAGCAGAGGTGGCAAAGACAGCAAACTACAGATGCAGGTATGTACCACATAGCAGTCAAGCTTGGAGAAAATCAGGCCAGGAGCAGGCCCATAATTGAGCAACATAATAGCAAACTTTTATAATTTGTTTGACTCAGAAATTTTATAAAGTTGTATCGCATTCTTCTAAAAGAAGCCTTCTCCCATGCAAGGATTTAAGATCTGTGCTAGTAAGACTCAAAGAAGGAAACAGGCTTCTTGATGGTGTTCTCAATCTCAAACACCTTTGCAAATGCCAACAGTGTGAGTGATAAAAGCCAGGTATGGTTTGAACTACATCTAAATGAGGAAAAGACAATGGAAATGAAGCTCTCAAGGCAGTGACGAACAATGGATACTGAAAGGATGATGGAAAGCAGCTCTGCCAATACTGCCCAGATGAGATCATGAAGTCTGAGACCCACAAAGATGCCGCGCGCATCCATGTAAATAATAAGATTCAGAAAGTAACAAATGAAAGCACACGAGGCAAGCTGAACAAAAAGTACTCAGTTCCACAGGTGCTGTATACAGATGAATATGAAAGCTGAATGGTATGGGAAACTATACCATCAAAGCTGAAGATAAGAAAAGAAGCAAGGGAGATGTGATGTTTTAATCATTTCTTGGTGAGAGAATATTGCTAATTACCAGCTTGGCAGAAAGGGCACATTGTAAGACAGACTGCTGTTGGTTGTTGAAGGATATTGAAGCAGGATCATTTTGGAAATGCAAAGAGGTGACTGTGCTTTGGGAAGAAGCACAAAATAGCCAATTTCTTGAGTCAAGGTAGGACTGCATGGAACCAACTTTCCAAGATGGTTTCTCCATGCAAGCCAGATCAGCTCTTTTCCCAGCTACGCTTTCTGCAAGCCAGATCATACAGGAACTGAAATATCCAGGTTCAAGACTGACATTACAACTTTTCAACATATCTTTACCAGATGGTCAAACTGCTGAATTTCTAAAAATGGCTTCAGAAAGAATTGAGATTTATGACCAGTCTGATATTCACATTTATGATATTGATAATTTCATGGTCATAGTAATTCTACAGTTCAAAGGACATTATCATGGTCAACTGGGAAAACAGCTCAGGTGGCTGTGCCACACTTCTGAACTTGCAAATAATTTACAACAAATGGCACCTTGTGTTGAGAGAAAGGGATGAGGGAGGAGAAGAAGCCAAGGTGAAGAACCTCAACACATACATTTGGAAATCTTGCCAAGAAATCATGATTCTTCTAAATTGCATTGAACTTCTGTATCTGATGTAAATGGTTTGGATAATTAAATTTCCATGAGAGGAAAAACACTGGAGTGATTTAGCAAAGAATATATAATTGTTAGTTTTTAATAACTATGTGTGTTTTGGCAACAGCACATCAACCTGTATTAAATTCAAACATCTCCTGGTTTTTAAGGGTTACTGAAAACCTAGTATGCATTGGAACCTGATGAATGGATTCCTATTGTTTTCATCATCTCTGACATGTGAACACAATTCACATGTAAGAGAGGCTGGCTCCTGAACAGAGAATGAAAATTACTAGGACTAACAAAGGGAAGTAGACTCATAATGAATAAATATACAAAAGCTCCCAAATAATTATAATAGTCCTAGCTTGGCAATGAGTTTCCAGACTATGAAATTAGTTTTCTTGTGAAGAATGGAGATTTTACAAGGCTAGTATAAACATGGAGTAATTGGAAAATCAAATTGCTCTTTGTGAGTTATTGTAAGGTCTGGAATAATGGTGATAACATTTATTTTTTTAAAAAAAATCCCTGTGAATCACTGTAGTTTGGTGTTTTTTAACAGTACTGTTGCCAAGAATGCGTGCCTTGGAAGTACAACAGTGGGAACTTTACATTATGCAGCCCGAGTCCCGGCTTACCCCGGACACAATGAGCTCTCCTCCCAGGTTCTGTACTTCTGCCTTCACCTTGCTGCAGATATTAAGCTGATGGCAATACAAGGCAATTCGTTGAAGGTAGGCTAATAAATCTTGTTTACAAGCTGAATCAGGACACTGCAAAACAAAACAAGTGATCTTAGTATGTACAATTCTGTTCCTAACATTTGCTATATAAAAAATTCAGGATGAATAGTTGTCAGTGTCATATAACATAATTACATAGATTTGTCTCAGCTTTTGTGTGATACATTTCAGAAAGCCCACAGTAAGTGGTTTAGACTGGCTACTAATACTTTGTCAATCATTCTATGAGGAAATCTTTCCGCCATAGCACAGAGGAGAGTTTTAATTCAGTTAATTGGGCAAAATATATATTTTTCCTTCATTTCTAAGAAATACTGCATTCACCAAAAAAAAAAAACTATCACACTTTTTTGATATATCAGAATTTTAGGAACATAATAAACTTCTTCTGTATGGGGCACTCTGCAATTCTTCATGACCAGTGTGAGAAAAACAGATTTGATACGATAAATTTGAATCCAATTGGGATAAATTCCTACCAGTAACCACAGGGTCCTTTCGGTGCGTGCACTCTGGTCACCCACCGGTGGGTCAACTCTGGTGGCGAAATCTGAATTCTGCTTGTGACTGAAATGGCTAGATGTGCACCAGGTACACAGAGCCTAGCTGAACACTTCTACCAACATTTACATGACTCCCTAAAAAAATCTGGAGGCTTCAATAATAGTGGCTACTAGGTTACTGAAATATATAGATTTCTATTGCTATCAAATGTGCAATTTGAGAAGCTTGTAGGTCCTATAATTGTTCTTGCTCAATTCAGCCACTTGTAAATCGCATACAGTCACCAGATCTTTGATGAAATACTGTAAGAAATACCTGCAGCCAAAATTGCAGTATCTTACTTAGAATAAGTATATTGAGGAGAAAACTCCAACTTAGGTTTCCTTTGAGCTCAAGAAAAGGATTTTTTAAATCAGCACTGTGAAGCTAGTAGTTTGGCATAAACATTTATTGAATAAACAATAAAAGTTTCTTTTATATATAACACTTAGCATTGCAGTATCTTTTTTCCACTAACTGCATCTATCAGGAAAGAATCCCACAGAGACTGTTTTTAGCTTTCTTACAAGTACTTAATACAGTAATATTTATCTTACTCCAGAGATCCATATAGTGGAAGGATTTAACTTCAAAATTATATCTCCCCAGAGGACTGAAAAGCCTTTTGATACAAATACCTTGTAGCAAATTGAGAATTCCATCTCAATGGAACAGTAATTAAAAATGCAACAGTCCATATAAAATTTATATTTACAAGCATATCTCAAATCTTCATAAAAATATTTTCATGCAAATCAAAGGGAATCAATCCACCCACTGGTGGTGTTTATTCTATTTTATTATTGAAACTGAGGAGTTAAAACATTTAAAAAGGACATGATTTACAAAACAAAATTTTTTGTGCCATTGCACAAAGTTTGAGAAGGAAATACCCTATTCAAAGAAAAACAACAAAAATTACTGGGTATTTTACAGTTAAAATCAGTAAGAATACCAGAAAAAAATGACTATTTACTTTAAAATCCATTAACATTTACTCTCAAAATAAAGCTAGGATGCAGGGATGTATGTATGGATGTGTGTGTGTGTGTGTGTGCATGTGTGTGTGTGTGCATGTGTGTGTGTATGCATGTGTGTGTATGCATGTGTGTGTATGCATGTGTGTGTGTATGCATGTGTGTATGCGTGTGTATGTGTGTGTGTATGCATGTGTGTGTGTGTGTGTGTGTGTGTGTTACTGCTGTGGTTGTACATCAAAACTGTTTGGGACTAGGTTTCGCATTGCATTACTGGAAATAAAAGTCTTAAAATGTAAAAAATTCATAACTACACCTTTTGAACTTCAGAAATCTACTCATATTGGGAAACACTTTCAGCTGTTAAGTTTCATTACATAATGGAAAAGCCACTCAAATTCTGCTCAATTTTCACTCAGAGGAAAAGATGAAAAGGAACTTCCTAACAATCCGCTAGAATCACACGTCCGTTTCTGGTAACTCCATACATCCCAACTTCCCTCAGCATTTGCAGACAGAAATGTAGTTTTCCTTCCTGGTTGGTGATTTGATTTGTTTGCATATTTTTATGTAGGTTCCTTGTTCGTTGTTTCTTTTTATATATGAACTTTATGTAATATGTATGAAACTCTATAGAAGAAGCTTAACATATGCTTTGAAACCTTGCAGTTGATACTACTCCAAAATGAGTAAGAGCAAAGGTTTGTTTCTTAACTCCTCTAAATTATGGGGACTTCTGACATTATGGCAATATTAATGGGTCATCTCAACTAACGGTCTCTCCAAAATTTAAAACAAGTATTTACAGACTAGCTATCATAACTACAATTAAAATGAGACTCTTGTGACTCTTATTATATAAATACTAATAGTTGAATCACCGGTTTTGTTTTTTCCACCATTAAGGATAGGCAAATTTGTATTAACCTGTAGATTCTGGATATGGAAAGTAGAAAGTTTTTAAAGGAAAAATACTAATAACAAGAAATGAGACAGTAAATCTATAATGAGGAATGCAAAGACTCAAAATTCAGATTAGGAGCCTCTAGGAAGTAGACCAAACCAAAAAAGCCCCTTCAAAAACATTTATTCTTCAATGTTTCCAGAAGGCAACAGTACATTTTAGTCTAGTGAAAAAATTTATGTTCCTTACAATGCTTCGATGTAAATAACAGTTTATATAATATTTTTATTTCAGAAACTTGTATCTGTGTATTTCACTTGAAGTGGCTCAAATTATTCTTAACTGTTGCTTAAATGGCCAATTAGCTATCTGAAAAAGTCTATTGCCTGAAATCCTTATAAAAAATGGAAAGTTATTACAGTAAGACTTTTACAACAGGATTTGAGGTTCTGCATAAGCCAAATAAATTGAAAAGAGTAGAAATAAATGCAAATATTCCAGGTGAGAGTGACAATTATTTTAATGTGTTTCCTAGTTTGGACTGAAAAGACAAAAGATGTTTTGAGAATTTCATTGATCTCTGATGCTTTTATAATTAAAATAGTGCTGAAATCTTCAGGATATTGATAATGCAAATAACTCCATTTATGCCAGAACATCGAATAAATTATTAAATGTGTTACAATATATTAAATAGCAAGAGGTAAAATTGTGTTTTTCCTACCACATATAAAAACATTGTGCTCTCCCAGATTCCATGGAGTCTTTCTGTCCTATTTTATTTCCACGTACCTCTGGCTAGCCCACTTCAGCTCACATTCTAATTATGGCAGTTTTTGCATTGTGCTTCCTACATGAACCAGCAAACCCTGATCATTATACATATAAACCTTTGCATACCCATTTCCCTGTCCATAGGAAATGTTGGGGATTTTTTTGCTCATTTATTTACTCTTACTGTAAATCATTCCACAAAGATCTGAAACCTAAAATTTTGGAGACAGGAGACAATGTTAGGAAAAAAGGTAAAGCAATAAACAAACAAACAAACCACTTTAACATGCTGAATACTAGGAAAATAAGTCTCCAAAAAGGCTTAGGTAAAAATTTCTGAAAAAAAAAGATATTTATGCCAACTCCTCCCTAATAATACTTAAAAACGTGTTCTGCTTTCTTTGTTTATGCCCTCATACATTGCAATTGACTTTCCGCATGAGAACGGCTGGGTTAATCTTTAACTCCTCATAAACTACATCTTTGAGATAGCTGGTACTCTTCTCTCTCAAAGTGCTTGATCATAGTTTTAGGACTTTTTCCTAAGCTGGACTCAGTTTTGCCATCAGCCTGGTCTCAGCAGAGTTATGGGTCAGTTTGTAAAATTCTAGTGACTGCCAAAAATTCATTCTTCCGAGTCATCTCTGATTATATAGTCCAAGTATTAATTAGTGACTCCTCCCAGTCCCTTCCCACTTTTCCCTCTTATATTACCTGATCAGCTACAGCTCGGGCTAATTTGTCCATTCTAGAACCTGCTTCAGCAATCTTCTTGGCAGCATTGATGACATCAGATGTATTTTTTAGTGGGCCTTTGCCTCTGAAATCACATATACAACACAATTAAAATCCACTTAATGACAGAAAACACACAAACTTACCACATTTTTGTCTAAGACTGGTTTTATTTTTGGCTGGTTTTATTTTTGGCCATGTTAGTGAAATTTTAAATGATTTACTAATGCACCTCAATTTTTTTGTCAACAGTCTTCTTTGTTTGCATTTATTTTGGAGACCATTTTCCTATATTTTGATGTATGTATTCACATTTTTATCCTTTTATTAATTTCTGTATTTTTGAAGACTAGTCATCATGACAGCAGTGAAGATTTAGCATATAGATACTTACCGGGTACTTAATGCTGCTATACATATTGCCTCATTTTGTTTTTATAACAATTGTAAAAGTAGACATCATCATTTCTACTTTAAAGCAGATTAAAGAGGGCCAAAAATGGAACTCATCCAAGCTTGTATAGGTCATAAATGATAAATTATATCCAAAATCTATCCAAAATCAATATACTTGCAATGTGTTCTATATTATGCTTAGTATCTTTATTTCATTTCATTTGTAAATCTACTGTAGCACTGCGAGAAACAATTTTCTCTTGTATCTAAATTGGGACAATTTGGTGAGAATTTCAGGAGTTTCAGAATTCTAGAATTTCATGGGTTTTTTTTTTTTTGCTTCTCATACTGATTTATGAAGCAATATACAAGATACTGTTACTATTAATGTCTTTATGCAACTAAATCATCCCCACAATATTTTCATATAAGGTTTTTAATTAGGCAAATTTTAATATTTTATTACTCAATTAGGCAAACTGCTCAATTTTAAATATTCATTATAAGGAAATGGAAATCATGTTATATCATAAACCTTTAAAGAAAATGTTGTGTATGATCTAATTTTTCTTTCTGTTTTCTTGCAAGGTAAATAAGGAAGAGATGAAATATGTTTATGCTTATTCTTTAGCATTGTTACTTATCCTGATCTCCTTCCTTACATGCATCTAAAAAGTCAGTGCATTTTTTAGGTTACAAGATTATATTCCTATAATTAGAAATGTGGAGAGATGTAGAGAAAAACTACTCAGAAGCAGTTTATTTCAGACTAAGTTATACTAAGTAGGAAATGATCACCAGTGTTACATAATAATATTTTACAAAATGGTGACTTAAAATGGCTGTCAGTAAATACTAAATATAGGATATCTAGTCCAGTTTCTTTCCTAATTCTCCCTCTGAGGTATTTTTCCACACTACCAGCTAAAAGTAAAATATATTGAATTGATTTTTAAACTGCCAAAAAGATTTTAATATATGAACAGAGCTTTTGCATGTAAATGGATGAGCTGAAGATTCTGTTAAAATCTGCTCCATTTCATTAATATATATGCTGTATTTTTATTATCTGCACATAATTCTCTTCCTCTTCCTCCTCTTCCTGTTCCTCCTCCTCCCTGTTCTGCCTTGGGATTGAAACCCTGGCCTTCACACTGAGCTTCATCTCCAGTACTTTTTAATTTTTTCTGTTTGCATTTTAGGCAGAGTCTCACTAAGTCCCCAACTGGATTTGAACTTGAAATCTTCATGACTCAGCCTCCCAGAGTACTGAGACAACAGGGATACCAGGCTCAGTGTTTTATGTCTTTGTTTTTTTTTCTTAAAAAGGCAATTTTAGATGTAAAATGTGTCAGATCTTAGAAATTTCTTCTGCTGTTTTACTGACACAACACCTGCAACTTTTTGCCTTCATCATAACTTAGTCCTTAAGAGTGAACTCTGCTCGACTTTTCATTGCTAAGGAAATTTATGTTTGTGCAGTTCCAGAATTTCAAAGAATCTAAGAAAATGCTTCTTTGTGAATTTTACATAACTTTCAACCATTGATGTATTCTTACAAAATGTGCTAAGTTAGTCAAGAAGGGTCTATACAGACCTGAGACTCAGTCTTGTAGTCAAGAGTGCAAACAGTCACATTTTTCTGAGTCCCCTGGACTCAGAACACAGTACACAGACTCACTACCATACTGCTGTGGAAAGAAGTGAGTAGGACTTTAAAGTTGACAATGGAGACTCGAGTCAATGTCTTAGTGTTGTGATCTCAGTGAGTTCATAAATGACAGTTCTTCAAGCAGGTATCTCCTAATTTTCTTGTTCAGAACTGGAGCCAAAGGAGCCAAAGGTAACATGGCCCAAGGATGTATGCTGAATCATAACCTAGTACACTTTTTGCCAAATATATCTGCTTGTTATAAGAATCACTAATGTAATGTGCTCAGGGTAAAACAAACAGATAGATCTACATCAGTAGAAAGAAATAACGAAAACAAAAAGTATCTCTATTGAGAAAGAAATAGGAAGAAATAAAAGTACAAGAAGAGATTAAGGTGTGAGAAAGAAGACAGTGCTAAAAACAATAAAGCCTAAAACTGACTCCAAAAATGTAAAGTTCAGAAGGCAAAAATTGATTAGAAAACATACTTAGATTGCTATCAAAGAAAATACAAAAGAACAAATATCAAAAATTAAAAACAGAAGAGTGAAATGAACTTAGAAAAGAGAAAAGTAAAATATCATAAAGCTATTTACCTCAAACATATGTAAATAAATGGGAACCTGAAAGAAATGCGTTTCTAGGAAAGTATAATTTACCAAGCTTGATGAGAAGAGAAACTTTAAAGAATCTAAGTAGTATGATTCCCATGAAAGAAAGCAATAATGCTGTCAGAGAGAGATCATCAAATATAAATAAATAACTCAGTAAATGCGATAGCTTCTTAGGGGAATTAACCACATCTATTAGGAGGAGGTAATTTCATGCTATTTAAATTTTTGCAGAATATAAGAAGGAAAAGAAAACTTTTAAAAGTAATTTAAGTGGCAGTATATCACTAACGTCAGAAATAGCTATGACAAATTAATTTAATCCTTACTTAAATAGTAAACTATTTTAAAAAAAATAAGAAGAAAACCAAAGAACTAAAGAAGTGGCACCTGTGTATTACAGTAGGTATGTACTGGGATGTCCTGTGTACTCTTCATTTGCCCTCTCCAATGTTTACTTCATCTATGGCTATAGAGCTACATATGGTGAGTACTATAGCTAGGAAACTGATGTTGGTAAAGTTCAATGAGATTATTTATACTTCTCCAGCTGTTCAACACTTGTGTACATTTTATGAACTTTATGACATATGCATCTTCATGTAACTACCATAACTGAGTCAAAGAAATGTCCTACACCACATTTCTTCATTCTGTTATGCAATCCTTCCCATTCCTGGAAGCCTTGTAATAACTAGTCTGTTCTGCATCACTATACCTCTGTTATTTCAAGGATGTTAGTTTTAAAAGCTATATATGACAAGCCAATGGCCAATCTCATTTGAATGGGGGAAAACCAAAAGTATTTTCTCTAAAATCAGAAAAAGAGAAGGCTGTCCACCTTCTCCACTGCTGTTAATTCATGGGAAAGAAAAGAATATAAATAGAAAAGGAAGGATTCAAATTATCCTTATTTGCAATGATAATGCTTTACATAACAATCCCAAAAAACTTCACCAGACTTTTAGATCTGATAAACAAATTCAGCAAAGTGGAGGATACAAAATCAATGTACAAACATCAATCATATTCCTGTAAACCAATAATGAACTCACTTAGAAAAAGATCAGGAAAACAATTATTTTCTCAATAGCTTAAAAATACCTAAGACTCAACCTAACCAAAGAGTTGAAAGACCTCTCAAATGAAAATTACAGACTCTGAAGAAAGGAAATGAGTAAGACATTAGAAAATGGAATGACACCTTATTTTAGGGTCATGAAAATGACCCACAGTTTTAATGCACACCTTTTTAAAATACCAACAACTTTCTTCGCAGAACTAGAAAGAAGCAATCCTGAAGTTCATATGGAATCAGAAAGACCCAGAATATGCAAAGCAATGCTGAACAAAAAAAGCCAAGCTGAAGTCATCACAAGACCAGATTTGAAGTTATATTTTAAAGTTTTACTGAAAAAACAATGTTGCATTGGCACAAAAACAGACGTGTACACCAATGGAATAGAACAAAAACAACCCCATATACTTATAGCTATCTGATTTTTGATAAAAGGCCAAAAACAAACATTGAAGAAAAGACATTTCTTTAACAAATGATATGGAAAATCTAGACCCACTTGCAGAAGACTGAAACCAGGTCCATACTTTTCAGCCTGCACTGAAAATCAAATCAAAATGGATCAAAGACTTAGATATAGAAACAGAATATTTGAAATTACTGCAAGATAACAATAGGGAAAACCCTTGAAGCCACAGGCACAGGCAAAGATTTCTTGAATAGAACTCCAATAGAATAGAAAGTAATATAAAAAATCAACAAATGGGACTACATCAAATTAAAAGGTCTTGCACAGCAAAGGAAACAATGGAGTGAAGAGAAAATCTATCAGATGAGAAAAAGTTTTTACTAGTGCCTCTTCTGATAGTTAACTAATGACTAGAATATAAAAAGAACCAAAAAAAGATAATAATAACTTCTCCAATCAAAAAGTGAGCCAATGAGCTGAATAAACATTTCTCAAAAGAAGTACAAATGACCCATAAGTACATGAAAATTGTTCGACATTATTAGTCATTGAGGAAATGCAAATCAAAACTACTCTGAGATTCCATCTTAACACAGTCAGAATAGCTATCATTAAACACACAGAAGACAAGGAGAATGTGGGAAAAAGAGACCATGTTACATTGTTGATGGGGATGCAAATTTGTGCAGCCACTGTAGAAGTTACTATGCAGATTCCTTAAAAAATTAAAACTATAAATACAATTTAGCTCACCTCTATCTCTCCTGGTTACAGTACCAAAAAAACTAAAAGCATAATATTATAGTAATATATGAATACTTATGTGTATAGTAGCACAATTCTCCATAACTGAACTGTGGCATAATCTAGATGCCTGCCAACAGATGAAGAGATAAAGAAAATTTGGTGTATATATACACAGTAGAGTACTACTCAGCTGTAAAGACAATTAAAATGATGTCATTTGTAGAAGGATGAATGGACCCAAGACTATCGTGCTAAGCAAAATAAATCAGACTCAGAAAGTTAAATACTGTATGTTTTATCTTATATAATAAATGTACAATAGAATGAGAAAGAGAGAAAGAGACAGAGACGGAGGGAGGGAGGGAGAGAAACAGAGTGAGAACAAATATAAGAAACTAGAAGATAGACTTGGTAAGGGCAAGGGAATCAGATGATGATGGGAGGAGTTAAAGGACTGAAATGATATATGTATGTTCCAGTTCCCTTAACCGTCATATTCTGCATTAAAAACATGCATTAACAAACAAATGATTAACAAACAAAAAATTTCCATAGGGTTTACTGTAATTTAGTTAAATATCCTGTCACATGTATAAGGTTTGAGGATTTTGGGTTGCTTTCAGTAATGAACTGCAAAAATTTCTTTAAAAGAAGAATACTACCTAAATTATATTACACTTTACATAATACTGAGAGACATTTGTCATTTAGCATAATTTCCTAAGGGTTTGTTCAAGATTTTTTTTATGTATTTTATTGCTTAGTTACAGTCTATGGTATAGAAATACCATATTTTAAACCATTTAACCAATGAAGAACATTTGAGTAATTCCAATTTTACTAATGTACAGGTTTTTAGATGAACATAAGTTCTCAGTAATCTGGACAAATGTCTAAGAATGAAAGTGCTTGGTCTTGGGAAAAATCCATTTTTAGTTTGAGAAGAAACTCAAATAATTTTATAATTTTTTATCATCCTAACTGCATTTTAAAACCATAGTTAATACTATTCTTAATGGAGAAAGACTGAAATCTTTCCATCTAAGATCAAGATCAAGACAAAAGTGTCCACCCATGCTATTCTATTTAAACAGTTGTGGTATTGCAGCTAGAGAAATTAGGAGGGAAACAAATAAACAGCATTTAAATTAAAAACAAAGTATTAAAATAATTTTTGTCTACAGAAGATAAGATTTTACATGTGGAAACCAAAAGATTCTACAACAACAACAACAACTAAAAAACAATTAGAACTAATACATGAATTTACAAAAGTTGCAGGACATAAAGTCAAAATTTAAAAATCAGTTTTGTTTCCACACACAATAAAGCATCCTAAAAGAAAAGGAAGCAAGCAATTTGAGCTAAGGGTGTAGTTTAGTGTAGAGTGCTAACCTACCATAAGCAAGGCTCCGGGTTTAATCCCTAGTAGCACAGGAAAGAGACAGAGGAAAAATGAAAAGAAAACATCTCCACTTACAACAGCACCAAAAGAATAAAATAAGAAAACACTTAACTAAGGAAGCTGACAATCAGAATTCTGAAATCAATAAATGTTGCTGAAAGCATTAAAGATGGCAGAAATTTATGGACAGTCATTCCTTGTACATTAAATTGAAATTTTATTATTATTATTTCAGGCCTACCCAGAGATTCACCACAATCCATTTTAAAATAACAATGGCATTTATTTTTCCAGAATAGTAAATCCATCTTGAAATTCACTCAGAATCTTGAGGCAATCCAAGTAACCAAAATAACCTTAAAAATAATAACATAACTGAAGACTTCATACTTTGAGTTTTAAAAACTGACCACATATCTATAGTAATCAAAAGAGTATTAGACTGACATAAAGACAGAAATACGGACAAATGGAATAGAGTACAGATATTGACCTTCACGTTTAAGATCAAATGACTTTCTGCAGTATTGCTACCTTCACTCAATGGACAAAAGAATTTTCAAAAAATATTGCTGGGAAATTTGAATATTCATGAAAAATATGAGTGGTCTCTAAAAATATACTGTATGGAAAAATTACCTCAAGACAGATAAAAGACCTAAATATAAACACTAAACCATGAAATTCTTAGGGAAAAAAAAAACAGGACAAAACTACATAGCACTGAATTTTGCAATTTTGGGGGTTATAAAACCAAAAGCAGAGTTAATGAAAGAGAATATAGATAAGTTGGGCTTCAAAACTTCTGTGCATTTACCATACTATTAATAGACAAGGTAAAGGTCATCCACAAAATGAAAGGGAATATTTACAAATCATATTATCGGACAAGCAATGAAAACTCAGAATCTACAAAAGACTCCTAGAGCTCAACAAGGAAAAATCTCAGTTAAAATAGACATGGACTTGAATAAAAAGTTCTACAAGAAATATATCAATGGCCAAACACAGAATAAGATATCTGATATCATTAACAATTATGGGGAAAAAAAAGCATAATGAGGTACCTTTTCAGACCCATTAGGATGGCTACTGTTGGGGGGAAAAAAAACAGAAAAGAGCAAGTGTTGGCAAGCATATGGGGAGACTGGAATCCTCGTATATTGCTGGTGGGAATATAAAATGGGACAGGCACCATACAAAATGGTCATTTTGCTAAAAATAGGATCACCATATGATCCTACAATCCTTTTCCTGGGATTACACTCAAAGGAAATAAAAGCAGGAATATAAGCAAATAATTGCACATGTATATTCATATTAACATTATTCACAATGGCCAAAAGGCAGATACAACCCAAGCTGTCTGATACCTGATGAATGGATGAACAAATAGTGGTGTATCATTATATGGAATATTGTTTAGCCTTAAAAGTGAAGGAAGTACTGGTACATGATACAACAAAGATAAACCTTCAGAACATTATGCTAAGTCAACCAAACCAGTCACAAAAGACAAGCATTTCATGAGGCCACTTATGTGTGGCACCTGGAATACTCAAATTCATTGAGACAGGAAGTAGAATGGTGCATTCCACAGGCTGTGGGGAGAAAGATAATGGGGACTTAGTACACAGTGGGTACACAGTGTATGTTTGAGGAAGATGAAAATATTCTGGAAACAGATGGCAGTGAAATTCCATCGTATGTACGTAGTGGCTACAGTATTGGACAGCACAAATGAGCTACAGTTATCTGGGTAATAGCTGGGCACTGAATCAAAAACCAACAGTAAAAATCAAGCAAACTAATAAACAAGGAATTCAGAAGTCCCAGCAGTCCAAGTCTTTTTATCAGTAGAAGACATTGATGACAAGGAGATTAGCTTATTTTATGTAGCTCCAGTTCTCAAAACAGTGTTTCTGAACCACTTATATTTCTAGATCTTAGACAAGACTATATGTTTTGGGAGCTTTCAAAGACATTTTAGGGAATCTTGGTGTCCTTAACAATAAGAGCGATCCTATAGTCTTCTATGGAACATGTTTTTAGTTTTCTTGGAAAAAGAATCAAGCCGTAGAATTATTTCTACTTATATAGATTTTTGTAACTTCTCTCATTTGGGCATAGTTGATTCCTATAGAAAGGTCAATATTTAGATTTTTTTCCAAAAGGTAGACACTCCAAAAGAGTCAGTCAAGCAAAACTATTATTGAAGTACAGCTATCTCTTTTTTACCAGCTAGTTCACATTTACTTTGTGAAAAGGTAATGTTTTAATATGAAAATTCAAGATGTCAGTATATTCAGAGTTAATGTACTCAGTCCTCATAATTCATATTCTTAGTTAATCCAAGTTAACAGGGGTTATTTTTCTGTAACCCTTTCAGTACATCCAACTTGTTAATATCAAATATAACTCTTCAGTATCAAAAGGCAGCATTTAATATGTTAAACCATAGACTCTTCTATTCAGGACCAGAGCTCCATGAAATATGTACTTGGGCAATTTCCCCAGCCAGCTGAAGTAGTCTAGAAATGCACCCTGAGACAGCTGAATTCATTTGGGGAATGTTGAGAAATTAGGATTACAGCACTGAGATTGAACTGTAAACATGTACAAAACATATAGAGATGACTGAGTATTAAAAAAAGGTAAGCATTGAAGGGCAAACTCTGTGAAAGGAGAAGCCATTGGAAATTTGGGGGCAAAGGGAGCTGGACAGTTGTCCTTTAAGGTTCAAGGTGGTGCAGACCAAAAAGGGTAGAGCATGGAATTGAAGGATTATCTGAGAGTTCCCGGCCGGGCCAAGTTACTGAGCACTTGAACTAACCCAGGAACAAAGTTAGGGAAGTATCGGGTGAGTTCGTGCTCTTTGATTCTGGTGTTCAGTGCTGAAGCTGATTGTACCTTGAAAGGCCTTTTCTACTCCCCCTTGGTTTCCACTCTAATCTTTTCAAGATCAGAACTTAAGGTCGATTTTAAAAGACAGCTTTGCTCCTTGCTGCAGAGTTAAACTTGAGTTGTCGCTCTCTGTGCACTTCTATTTCTTGGGACCCCAGCGAGACTGGCGCGTGCTCTTTCCTTCTCACAAATGAAATGAGAAGCATGTGATCACCCTAGCAGGACAGTGCTGCTGCCATTGCCCAGGAGATGAAATTCAAGAACTGAGCAGGGAAGAGACATGAAGCATAATCAGTTTTATTTTCCATGAAGAAGTTATTACACGAATAATGAGGCAGAACCTCTCCAATTTTAATAATAATGGAGTGGATATCATTGAGATTACTGAATCAAATTAATGAATTAGCTAGTGATAAGAGTAAAACAACAAGATAATAAATGCAAGGATATTTTTTGTACCCATATGCCCTTTAAACATAGGAATTGAGAAGAGTAGCCAGGCTAAAATTCCTCACCAGTTATACCCTTTCTGCTGAGTAACAGAAAACAGTGCATAGGAATGAGTAGAGGTAGGAAACTGAAGTTATTCTTCCTTGAAGGAGAAAATGCAAGGGCAATAACAATGCACAAGGCCCAGTGGAGTGAACTTAAGGAGAAGTCACAAAGAAAAGCACTGCTCAGCTGCCTCATAGGGGAGGAACAGGTTCAGAACCCGGAGGCCACAGTGCACCTCTGCTTCCTGAGTTTCGTCTCTAACTGACACCCTTGTCTGGTCCTCTAGTCATTAATTACCATAGTTTTCCCTTTCCCCTCACAAGGGGTGCAAAACTACCCAACAGGCAGCAAGGAAAATGACAACTAGTGGCACCCTGAATATTTCATTATTCAAACTGGCACCGAATGCGTCTATAAAATCCCAAAGAAACTGAGTCAGCCCTCTTTTCCCTTTTGAGACCACACTTTGACTAATAAACAGTCTATCTTATTTAACATCAGCAAACAAGAGTCCTCAAATGAATTTCTCTTCCTCGACCATGGTTAGAAATAATCTAAAGAATTACAAAATGTTCTTCTCAGCTGACCTAGCACCATGACTAGACTCATTCTGAACTTTAAACTAATGAGATTATTTGTTCCAGTGATATTATTAATGCCTTACATAATATCCTTCAGATAAAATACTAATAAAATGTTGAAAGCAAGCAAATTAAGTCATTGCAAGCCTTGCAAGTCATTGAAAGCCATCAATTTCTGAGACCTCCATGACAGTGTGATTTGAAGGAAATTCAGATTTAAATGCTGGTTTGGACTTTTTTCCTAATATTACACTTTGTGAGATAAACTTGTGAAGTCAACAAAGAATAACTGTATGTTCAAATTCGAACTCCTGATGAATATATTGCTATTAACAGTCTCTAAGTTCACCTTGTAATGCTGAAGTCATCTCACTGAACTCAAAAGAAATTTTAAAGTATCTGTAAAAAGAACCAAACAATGCCAACTACTGTACATACTGTTAGAGGCAAAGAGTAAAAGGGATTATGCAGAGGTTCAATTTTTTATTATAACTTAGAATCAATGTTGGCTTGTTCTTATTAGAAGCATTCAACCACTTTCCAAACTTCATCACCTGTAGGTGACATTTTGACATCATCATATACTTTTCAATGTTTTAATAACAAATACTATGTGGAATTGTTAGAATATCTTTGTGGCTATGTATGTATATTTTTTAAAAATGTGTTTCATTGATAGCTTGCATTTGTTTGGTATCACAATTCACACTTGCATTTTCTCTTTGGATTTCAAAGTTATTATGAAGTTGATATGCAAGTATTATTTTATCACTTTCAAATGAATAAAGACATTGAGAGATTTGAATCAAATCATCTAATATTCTGAGTCACAATTTAGGGACATTTTAAGTGAGCTTTGCACTCTTTTTGGCAGTAGGAAGAGCAGAAAGAGCTGTCACCTGCTTTTTTTTTTTTTTTTTTTGAGACAGTGTTTTCCTATTCAGTTCAGACTGGCCTTGAACTCACTCTAGCCTAGCTGGCTTCAAACTCACAGCAATCCTCCTCCCTTAGATGTTTCCAAAATGCAATGGCAGGAGCAACAAGGATCTCTAGAGAAAAATAGGCACCTGACGATATTCTGACCAGTCTCTTCATTTACCAAGAGTGTTGCTCAGAGCTAAAAGGGAATAATATCCATACAGTTTCTAATTTATCTGCCAAAATTATGGACTGTAGATTGCTGTACATAATTCTTAGTAAGGGTGAACGTGTAAACTGAAATTACTAGAACACGAGCTAGCACTGGACTATATGTATACCCATACCCATATTTTCCTGAACAGATATTAAATCATTTGTCTTCAGAATAATATTTAATGCATTCTAAAACAGTACAGATGAAATAGGATAACTAAAACATAATAATTACAAAAACAATCTTTTCTCTTTGAACAAAAAGACCTCTCTGCCAGAATTAAGTTCAGCTCATTTTCAGTTACACATGTAAATTCATACCACCACAACCTTTTTTTAGTGTAGCGTTTTAACTCAGCAGCAGCCACTCACAGGCTTATCCACGCTGTCTGGGTTTAATGAGAAAATCTTGATCTCCCTGTCTCTGGCCTCACCTTGTGAAGTCTGTCATTTCCATCATGATCATACACATCTGCTTGGCCAGGACAATGATATCATTGCCGCTGTCATCCCACTTGGCCACTTCAGCGTCCAGCTTGCTTTTCTCTTGGTGGAATATCTCCACCTGCTCAGCTATTTTTGCTTTTTCCTCCTGCGGTAGTTGGGCCATGATGGCCTGTATAGGTTACAGAGAAAAAAAAAAAAAAAAAGAAAGAAAAGAAAGGGTGTAACTCAGGATGGCAAAAAACTACAGACTGTGTGTTGACTGCCTCGTGCAGAGGCAGATGCTGACAAGGTTAGGGGAGTGCTCTGCCTTTCTGGGACATGCGTCTTCTCTATCCCAGAGAAGCCAAGAGCACAGGCTGGCAATTCCCCGTCCCCACTGTCATACACGAAAAATGTAGGGAGAGTCAAAAGTACGTGCGCGCTGATGCTAACGGAACTTCTTTGTTGCTTTGATGACATATGTTTGTTCAAAAGAATCTATTCTTGACAGTTTTTATATTTGGTCTCAGGAAACTTTTACCAGATGAAAGAATGTACCTCTTTCAATACTGAAATCTGTTCAGAGAGGGAAAAAAAAGAAAAGAGGCCTTCTGTTGCTGGGAAGGAGAGGAATTTTAAGCCGTATCTGAGCATTCAAGTGCTGTAGGGCTGGGAGACTATGCATATAACTGAAGGCGTCTGCAGAGAAGTGCTGAGCAAAGTCCCGTCCTCAGCGGGGCCAGGACTGGCATGCCTAATCTCACCCTCTCCCCTCCCATGTGGAACCCCCTGTAGAACAACATTCAAGTACTTATGTAGGTATGCAGAGGGGTTATCATGGGAAAATGCATGTGTTAGGCACCCTTTATCTGAGATGCTTGGGACTGGAATTATTTCCCATTTTTAACTTTTCAGATTTTGTAATATTTGTATAAACCTTACTGCTTGAGCATTCATAATCCAAAAATCCAAAATGTTCCAAAAATCTGAGGACTTGCTTTGTGTGTATTGCATCACAGTCACATTCTGAGTTTAAAAGGATTTCCAATTTCAGACATTCAGATTTTTTTTTTTAAATAAGTACCCAGGATTGAACTCATGACCACGCACTTGCAAGGCAGGCGTTGTGCTGCTGAACTAAATCCCCAGCCCCTCAGACATTCAGATTAAGGCTGCTCAATGTGAATAGGGTTAGGAAACAAAGGTTACTTTTCAACAGTTTCTGGGCACAGGAATGTAGAAAAGAAACAGCAGCAGTTTTCCTTCTCATTATTCATAGACATTCCTTTACAGATTCACCTACCCTAAAATATATTTGCAAATTGATTTGTAAATCAGTACTTAAGGCACTTTTACAATCATTTTCAAATGATAGGTAAAATGGCAAAAAATGAGTCCCCTGATGCATATATTCCCAGATGAGGTGAAGCAAGGCAGTTGCTCTCAGTCTGTAAACAAGTGTCTCTTTTGGAGTTTATTTATTTTGAGACAGAGACTGGCTTGAACTCATGGAGCTCCCCCTACCTCAGCTTCCCGAGTTCTGGGATGCCACCACACTTGGCCATTTTACGGTCTATTTACGATCACATTTATTGTCATATCTTTTTTGCTTTTTGGTGGCTTTGTTCTTTAAACTGGCCCCTAGGTGTAGTGCTGAAGGGCTTGCTAATGCCCTTAAGCACAAGAAGGATTTGGCGTGACTTAGGAAGAAAATACATGTGCCAGATAGCTTCGTTTAGTATAAGTGTTAGTGCTGCAGGTCTTAAGTTTAATGTAAATGAGTCAGTGATATAAACTAAAACAAAATGAATCAGAGCTATCCAATACGAAGTGTGCATTAAGCATGTTTATATGTTAGTTAGATGGAGAAAACTTCGTGAATTGCAGCTCTTAGGAACCTAACCCTGCTTTCCCCTTAGGTGTGATCTAATAACTGGGTATTGATCTATTAAGTTTTTACAGTTATTTGATAGGATATAACTACCAGAAATAATGATATGTGATTGTTTTTGTTAAACACCATTTGTGTAGCAAATATTACATAAGATGTCTGGCATCATTTCGTTGCATCTTCCTAGAACCACGTGCAACTGGCTTCACAGTGCTGCAGATAGTTTATCAATGCTTCTTCTGTTCTGAACTATATGTGTTCTCCAGGGGAGAGACCAAGACTGCATGGCTTTGGTGATCTGCGGTTTCTGCAGTGAACAAGTGAAATTATTCAAGGAAGTAGCTACTTAAATTGCAAAGTTCTATGCAGTGTGAATGAATTGATGGGGAGACAAATAAAGTGTAATGAAAATAGTGCTGGACATCAGTTAAAAAAAAAAAAGCAAAACTGAGCTCCACAGTATTCTACTACAGACTTATGAACCACTTTGTTTAGCATATACGTTTTGTTCAACGGTTATGATAGGCAGCAAATGAAATTTTAAAATGTATGTCTTTCCACTCAAAAAATAAAAGTAAGCATGCATGATATTACTTAAATGATAGTATCAAAATTTCTGTCATTAGTTTTCCTCTCCACTTACCCCTAGCTGATTGGGAAGGTATGAGCCCAGAGTTTATGTGGCTATTTATAGATAGAAGACTGGCATGATTCCTTGGCTATATACATTTATATCTGAAGTATGCTCAAGTTTACTTATATCAAATCAACTACTTCTTTCACATATTACCCGTGTCCTCATTTGAATAATAATATCTAAATTCAGAGAAATTAAGTTAATTACTAATACCACACAATTTGTTAGTCATAGAGAAAGAATTTAAATTCAGTTAATACCATTCTTAATTGTACATAACCATACAGGGTTATGGCCCCTATACTGTGCACAAATGTTCCTAGCCCAGTGGGGCAAGTATCATTGAATTCTCCAGCACTGCCCAATGGGCTGTGCATACTGGTGTGGGGTTTTATATACCCAGAATAAGGAATGTCTTTGGCTGATTTGCATAAATGTATCCTTGGACTAGCAGCTGTCCAAATGCTGCATCATCTTATCAATACACAGTCACATCTGCTAACACCGTGCATGTGCATGTGTGCTGTTATTTGGGTCTCTGTGTGTAATTATAACCAAAATTTGAAAACTCAAATTGGTGTAAATATAAAGTTAAATACTAAAACACTGAGAAAAATATTCTAAAATATTTTATAAGCTATATTATAAAATGTGCACTATATAAATATTTAGTCATAAACATACTTTACTAGTATTAATAACAAGGCAGCTATAACAAGGTACTTTCAAAAGGCTTGAATTTGAAGAAACTAAATATGTACTTTTTTCTCTGATGTACCCTTGACTGGTTGTCTAATGAGCTACTAGATTCATTTTTCTTACTATACAAAAGAGCTAATCCAATTTTATCTAGATGGCACAGATCCTAAGCTATCAGCATGAAATCTATTTGCTAGTTGTTTCTCTATAAAACAAATATGCAAGACTATTAGAAGACTCCAGACTGTACATTCAGCTTCAAGTGGGGGTGGAGGAGAATGCATCTTTCATTGTCCCCAAAAGGTGAGTTTGTGCACTGAAAGGTATGTGTTTCTCAACAATCATAACCCTTGAGTTTCTGCTGTACAATTTAGCACCTGAATTTAACTGACTTGCTTGGTTTTGTAACTAATTCCTATCAGTTCCCTTTGCTTGATTTCTCCATGTGCTTCCTTAAGGTAGAGGCCTTCCTATGCAGTTTAGAACAGAAACTCAATAAATACCTTTTGATTGACTGCTTAAACCTCTTTCTACTCTTTGTTTCAACATATTTCAAGAAGAGTTGACAGATCTGACAAACATTTTCAAAAGACAAAATTATGATGAATCACTGATCCCTTCAAAACAGATTTGCAAAGGAAGATGTTATTTCAACTCTAAGGGTACTTGACCCACATAATGCACTTAATGGTATGTGACTTGGGTGCAAGTATCATTACATTTGCTTCTTCCATGCAGTTATCAATGAAGGGAAGTCTTTTCCTACATATTCTTAAAATGCTCTTGGCTTTTAAAAATTCATAATTGACCTTTTCCGAAACTGGAATTTAAAAAAAGGTTATCTATAAACAGTAGATCACAAACCGCAAAATTGCAAGTTAATCAAATTAAAATTCAACACATGATTTTTAATTAGGTCTTATCAATGTAACTCAGCAGTTTCAAATGTTAACACATTAAAGCCATTCCAGCTAGGAAAAGAAATAGAGGCTGCCTGTAGTAAAATCAAATTCAGTATAAAATATACAATATGCAATTGTTTATTCTCTCATGCTAAGGGAACATAGGGAAATTTATTTTCACAGCCAAGAGGAAAGAAAATAAATGAGGTTTTTTGTTAGTGTGATGTGATCACTGAGAGGAGTCTGAGGGTTTCTGGCCAAGTAGAATCTCCAGACTTTTTATGTGAGATCCAAACTGGGGATGTAACCAGTTAAAACCCAGGATTCCTACCCTTCCTCTCATGCTTCCAGTCTTTTTGCTCAACATCCAACCACTTGTGTGGCTAACGACATAAACTCTACTAACATAAAAGTCCAAATCCCTCATAGAAGTCGGTAATCATTAAACAGATCTAAATCTCTTCTTCCGCCTAAACCTCCAGGAAGCATTGGCTGTAACTAGTTTTACATTCACCAGGGGAAAATCACTTTTGGAGTATGGAGGACCCAAACAGGTACTCCTTTCTTGAACAAAGAGCAAGTTTCTAACATCAAAGCTTCAAGGATGAGAATGTTTATAAAACAGTGATTGAAGGGCCAAAACCCAATGTGCCCATTTCTGCTGACTTGGTTTTAAAATAGGATAATAAATACAAGTAGTTAACAAATGGGTACTTTGATTCTTACTAGTCTCAGACAATGAAGTGAACTGGAAAATTGAGGTAGTTTTCCCATTAATTTAAGAAAAAAAACTCCCATTATTTCCTGCATTCTCCAGCCTTTTTAGGTAAGTCATGGGGTCAGACTGGCAAGCATTTCCACTGTTATTTCATCACCAACTTAATAATCATTGCCTAGTCATGAGATCAATCCTGACATAATGCAGTTATTATGAGGCTTAAAACAATCTGCCTTTCACTCTTGCATACACTAAGAGATGAGGCGTGGAATAGTTAAGAAAGTTGTCCTGAATTTACATAACTTCATCAAGATCCTATTTTAAAATCAGGACTGCATGACTCCAAATAATATATTTTATCACCCAGATTAAGTATCTGAGCATTGTAACTGACCTATTTTCACTATGTCAACTTGTGAAGAAATTTTATAACATGCCATGCCCAGAATCAAAGGAAAAGAACCCCCATGTACTGTGACTAGTACCATATTATCCATTTCAAGAAACCTTGACCACTGGAAAGACCTATTCTCTATGTCAAAGATAAATTTTACCTTCTTCACAATTTTGACCAGTTTATCAAACTTTGCTGGTCAAAAGTTCAGCCATCTATCATCTCAGCAGTTCAATGAAACTTCTTATTTCCAACTTAATGACCATAATTCCAGCCCTCTTATTTGTCATCATATAATTACAGGCTACAGTGAGCTGACTCAATAAGCAGTGCTGTCCGCTGCAAGTTAAGTACACTGATCATATGCTGGAACATCAAGAAAAATTAGCAAGTGCTGGATTATTGGAGTCATTTGTTCTACCGTCATGAGCCATGTTCAAAATTCATGTTGGGGGAAAAAAAACGTTCAAGAAAAGATAATAGGGTGAAGAAATAAAAATGATAAAAACAGGGAAATCAACTGAGTTCTTTCTACTTATCACCACGTTGAGAACCAACACAAGTAGAACACATGAAATAGAAGTAACCGTCTCAAAAAGACTCTTGCTTTATAACCTCCCCAATTTTTAACATGTAGGGAGGATCATAAAGTCTGCAAATTTAATTCTGAAGGAAGGGGACTATATATATTTCCATGTATTTTCTACTTCACCGTTATATTATCAGAATGGATTTCTCTTCCAAAGGATGATGACTATTAGATGTACCCTTTCTTGAGTACTTATTACATAGTAAATATTATGCCTGTTAGTTTGTAAATATTAAGTGTTACTCAAGAAAATATTGTCAAGTCTATGATTTGGATTTTGTAGATTTGAAGCCTGAAGATGATGGTGCAATTCGGAATTCAAGCATAGCTCTGAGCGTGGCCCTGATTCTGGGTTTTACAATTGAAACCCAAATTTGTCTCAGGTCAAATCTACCATGTTTTTTAGGTAATTTTTTACCTTCACATATCTCCTATCATGTACATGCATATCATCTAAGTCATTTGACTCTGGGGAGAATTTTAGGGCATAACACATATAAAAGAAGTTGGATTGTAGGTAAAATGTCTTTCTTGACTCTACATTTTCCTTGAGTTCTATTCATTTTAATCTTTGATTGCTTGTTTTCTAGTTAATTTCACAATTGCTAAGGCAGTGTGGGGTTTTCCCAATGCTCATCCTAAGTTATTACCCTTTATCCTTCTCATTGTTCATATTCATCTGTTTTTCCTCTATGTAGAGCATTATAATATCTAATTCTTAGCTATTCTGTAATTTTATTATTTTTGCTCTATGGAAACCGAGGCTTTAAAGAGAGGTAAATATCACTCTTTATGTAATCTGTGGGTATTTAATCACCTACCACATGGCTTGAGTATTTATAGCTACCTGCAGAAGATACAGCTAATCTAGGTTGCTTTTCAGTCCATTTATGTAGGTTGACCATGCCACGGAGTATATATGAAAAGTTGACATATTTCTGCGACTCTGTAATTTCTTTTTCTATCATGACAGACTATTTAGCTCTAGCAACAGGTAGGTAAATGGGGACAGTGTTTTTCTCTACTTGATAACCTTGAACCAATGTGTTCTTGAGTATCATGGATCCTAGCCCAGATTATGGAGATAAAAATCACCAGTACCCTGATACTCAATTGTCTCTTTTAGTGTTAACAATCTTAGAGATGTGAATCAAAACAATGGTGAGCATGGCTTATAAAATGTAAGCAGTGTCCCCTATGTTCATCTAATCATGATGTCCAACCTAAATAAAATCCATTCTACACATTAAAGTTTGCATTGCTATAGATGCAAGTTCAAGGGATACAGCTGTTCCAGGCATTAAAGGCCACCAAGATCACTAGTGGTTAGTCTCATTGCGTAAAATGAGAGTTGCTACAGATGATGCCAGATGAGAGCACTATATCCTGACTCATCAAATCTCATGAGTCCCAACTTCCAGATTATAGAAATTTCCTCAACCATTTCCATGAGCATAGCCCCTTTGCACTAAACTAAAGTTCCGAGGATCCACTCACCCGTGCGCTCTGGCCTGCAATGAGCTGGTCGTCCTCAGTTTGAACACTCGTCCGGCTACGCACATCATAATCTTCTTGTTCAAAGTCAGAATCATCCTCTAGTTCTTCAGGGGTCTAAATTGTCAAGGAAAAAAGAGAAAACCTTTACAAAAATTTAGAGAATTTTTGATGTGATAATTTTTCTCCCATCTACATACTTCTTGATTGCAAAGGCTAAAGAGCACCCTGCAAAGATCTTAAAGAGTTTTAGGTCAGTGAAAACTATGTGAGTGAGAATTGGCTGGAAAAATCATGAAAACTGGGCTGCTCTTACTTGCTCATTTTCAGAAAATTTCTTTTCCTTATTATTTCTTCCTACAAGTCTAAGTATGACTTGATGTAAAAGGCTAATTTTACGAAAGATCGTATTTGGGGGCCGGGGATTTAGCTCAGTGGCGTAAGTACCTACTTGACAAACGCGAGGTTGTGAGTTCGATCTCCGGCACCAAAAAAAAAAAAATCATATTTGGTTATTATTTCCAGCCACCTAAATCTATTGTAACATAAAAAAAAAACAAAAAATAAAATTTAATACTATTCTTCTACTAAAAGCCTTTTTTTGGCTCTAGTCTAGGTCTTTTTTTCTCAATAAACAAAAGGAATGATAATCTCCAGGCCAATGGTTAGAAGTTTTGAAATACCTGGTATGGTCACTAAAATCCTAAGGTGTAACAATTACAGGTAGACTCTACAGTCAGGACTGCCTGAGTATGAATCCCTGGATGACCAAGAGCAAACTGCCTAGCTTCTCTGAGCTTTAGCTCTCTCCTCTGTATATTGGTGCTGATAATAGTAGCTATGTCTATGACTGTGTTAAAGGTTAACTAATGTGCTGTGTATAGAAGAATCTCACACAAAGTAGACATTTAAAAATCATTTGCCAGCATTATTACATAGGATGTTGAAATAAACTGATTCAATAATTTTTTAAATGAAACTACAGAGTACATTTGCCTCTTGAGTCACAAACTTAATCCTTTCCACAATTCTAGAAGAGATGGCTATGCTCACGTTGGTGCATAAAAGATGACCACAATCGTGGTCATCACCAGATGCAGAGTTGGCAAACAAAAACCAAAATTTGCCAAACACTTCTGCTTGTGAACCAAATTGTTTGCAAACAGAAGCACTCATGAACTGTACCACTATACTGAACATCCATTAAGGATTAAAAATTCTTCCATATGTACTATCGGCTTCACTTGAATAAGCACAGTGAAAAAAGGGACATTTTTTATTTAGAGATGAAAAGAAAATCGTTCTTCAAAAATTTAACCAATGTGCCCCATGTCCCTGACATATTTAACAACTGAACCAGAATTTAAACTTAAACACACCAGGATGGCTAACTCTAGATACACTGTACTTTATTTATTGTTGTAATGGCTGTTGTGGCTCTGTGTGTATAAAATTTGTTTCATATTACAAGTTAGACAACAAGTAGAATATGCAGTGTCATATATGGCATACGAATGGCTTAAAGTTAGATTAACATTCTTCTCCATCTATAATGTCTGTTGGAGAAAAAATAAGAATGAGAGCCAGTGGTAGTAGGCATGCCTAACAATCCTGGCACTCTAGAAAGCTAAAGGAAAGATTTCAAGTTCTAGTTCTGTCTAGGAAACTTAGTAAGACCTTGTCTTAAAAGCATAAACAGGCTGGAGGTGTAGCCCAGTGGAAAAGTCCTGGGTTGGAGCCCCAGTACCACCCCACATCTCCCCACAGGCACACACACACACACACACACACACGCACACACACACACACACATAGACAGACAAAAACAAATCTATAAACTATGGAGTGAAAACACCTCCACAACTTTAATGACAGTGATACCAAATAATAGCACTGATTGTTCATTAGGTGTCTGTCACTGTTTTCTCTAAATGCTTTATGCATAGACTCAGGAAGATTTTTTAACACTCCTGTGATATCCACACCACTTTCTCCATGTTACAGACAGAAAAACTGAGGCATAAACACCTACACAAAGCATTAGGTTAGACAATTTCAAGTGTGCACTCTACACTGCTGTGCGCTGTTAGCCCTAGAGGACAAGCTCAAGAATTAACAAAGATCATACACAACAACAGGGAATAACAGTGTGAGATTCGCAGCTCAACTGTCAACACAAAATCTTCCAGTGCTTTGCCTTTCAATAGAACAGACCACAAGCACCAGCAGTAGTGAGAATGCAGTGGCCCAGTCCCCATTCAGGACATGTCTTTATTGTCCTGATCCCTTTGGCTACCTTTATGCAATTAATCAGGTGTGGTTATTGATGAAGCCTTGAGATTGGTCAGACAGGCATAAAATGGGGTCCTTCATAACAATATCCCATTATGCCTAGCAATTTTCCATATTTTAGCATGTCACTCTTGCTTTTTTCTTCTTTCTTGCTGTCAACCTTATTAACATTCCCTCAGTCATCTCTACACATGTTCAATTTTCTTTCATAGCAATATTAAAAGAATGGGAAAGAAAAAAGGTTTTGTTCCAATATTCTACTAATTAAATAGGGGATGGGGTAGGCAGAACTTGGTTCAAATAACTGGTCATATTTTTATTGTGGACAGAGATAATATTCTCTGCTTATCCCTCACTCTCTGAAATGTACTGAGAAACAATTACAGCAAGTTGGTAAATTCTGCTGACAGATGAGACAACAAGATTACAAGCACTTTTCATCATTAGTTCTTGAAAGGGAAAGAAAAAAGCAAAATAAAAAGCCTTACTGGACAGAAAAGGAGCAGAATATGACAGGTCCTACAGCACTGTGTCCAAACACCTCCGTGATCTGTGCACTGAGCACATAAGTCAGTGACAAACCGGCAATGTAAGGCTAATGACAATGAGCTTTACTTTAAGTGACTTAAGCCTCAGAACCAAAGCAGAAAAAATACTTCAAATAAAAAAGTAATAACCCGGATGTGGATCCAGGGGACTTGAGTGATTTAGGCCCAACCCTGCTACGCGTGACTGTGTCTTTGGCAAGTCACTTAATTTTGCTGCTTCTGTATCTCCTCACCTATAAAATGGATATTATAATGGCTATGTACTCTTCCTGGCTCACAGGATACCTAAATGGAAAGCTCTCAAAATGAACTAAATTTATAAATGATGCTGATAATTAGTCAAGTTAATAAAATGTAACACCTAATAACTATAATGACAATCACTGTTTATCACCCACTGGGATAGGCATTCAGATAACAAATTTAATCCCTACTGAAATAAATTTTGTAATATCTATTTTGCAGGCATATTAACAGGCTCAGCATCATTAAACAAAATATGTAAGGGGTCACATGCAGCAAGTGGCAATACTGGGGGACAAGTTGAGGGTTCCAGAATCCCTGTTCTTAACCCTCAAAAATACCACCAAAATGGGCGAGTTTAAAGCATTTTCATGTGTCTGAAACATGCAGCAAATTCACCCAAGCTAACTGTGTAAAGAATTCTGTGCATAGGTAGTTGGCTAATTGCATATAAATGTGTCTCCTACTCTTACTGCTATTTTTTTAACTACTCAATGTTAAAAGTATGGGTATTTATTTTTTGGTCAAAGACCTCCATATATTAAAAGAGACACACAAAATTAGAGATTGTTTACAAATGAGCCTTATAAGGTAAAGAAATTTTTTAAAATGTATGGCTCCCTGGAATGAGGATATAGATGGAAGCTCACACCTTACTTCTGTTCTGAGGTGCACCTGGAGAGGTCTCTTTACAACAAACAAAAATAATTTTCTGTGATTTGCTCCTCTTTATCAGGATGTGGCATTGGATCTAATCTGCAAAATGTCACAAAGCATCCAGCCTCCAAAATCTCCAATAAATCTGCACTTCTGCTCATTAATTTATGCCCACTACAGAAGCCCAAGTTCACATCTGGTCTAGATACACACTACACATCAGCTGCAGAACAGGATCAATCTACAAGCTTCTTCTATTCAGTCTCTACAATGGCTTCTTGTGATGGCTTGTGTCTAGATGTCCACCCAAAGCCTCATACAGTTATTGAGGTGGGCGCATTTCTAAGGTGGCTGAGTCTAGAGTGTGTGGTGCTGGGACTAAAGGTATATAATTACTAAATCAATCCACTGATTGCTTTGTTACGATTTTGGCTTGTATTAAAGGTGTGTGTGCTATGCCCACCCTAGGGCAGGTAGACTACATAAATACAAGGGACAGAAAGGGTGCTAATCTGCTCTTGCTTGCCGGTTTACCATGGACTGTTTCTACTCTGCGATGCCACTGTCATGCCACTTCCCTGGGAGCCACCTGACTATGAACTGAAACCTCTACAAACTGTGAGACAAATAAACCTCCCTCCTTTAATTTTTGGGTGTTGGGTTTTTTGTCTCACAAACAAGAAAAATAACAAAGACACCTCTATACAGAAACAAAGCGAGAAAATATTGAAAGATTCAGAGATGTTTTACCTGGACAGCTCTGAAACCAGAGTTGTTTCACCTGTATGTAAAATATATTAAGGACCATTTAAAGAAAAGACTCAAATATATATGAGAATCTGTTTGAAAAAAGAAAGAAAAATGCAGGTTGGCAGGAGATTTGGGGTAACATACAGGGAAACATCTCCCAATTGAGCTCTATGCCACTGGAGTGGGTTGCAGAATAAAAAATACAATTAGAGACCTAAAATCAGTATTATCAAAAAATTCTCACGTCAAAACCAATTGGCCACAAGTACTGTATCTCTAGCTTGAATTACTCTGGAGACCTCCTAATTAATCTATCTAGTTTGATCTCTGCCCCCTAAATTATATTCTCAACAGCATAGCCAGAATGGTCCCACTAACCTGTGAGTTATTTAATGCTATTCCCTTGCTCATAATGCTCCAATAGCTCCATCTCATTTACCTTGGCCCTCAGGCTTTCTGTTCAGCTCCACTCTCCACCTTTGGTAGTCATCATTTCCCCTGCCTGAAATTTGCTACTCCCAGAACTTTAAGGCTCTTGCTCTTTCTCCAAGTCTCTTCAAATCATTTACCACCTTTCACAAAATTCATGTCCAACCTGATCTCTGTCTCTCCCCTATACTTAGAAGTATGGCTTTTCTCCAGAGCACAACATTTAGCATTATACGTACTTGCGTATTCTCTAGCTCATACCAAAGTGATAGCAATGCCACCAGGACAGGGACTTGTGTGTAGTTTGTTCAACTGTGGATGTAGGGCTCCTTCAACACTGTGGGACATCTAGTTATGTATTCAACAAATATGTGAATGATGCAAACTGAATAAGCACTTTAAAAGTACCAGATTGTTTTAAATTAACAACAACAACCAAAATGATCTAGCAATTTAATGAGACTCCATTGATTAGCCGGACAGTGACAACTTATACTAAGCAAGATTTTATCACACAGAAAGCTTCTAAAGTTTTTTCAACCTTTTCTTTTTTATTAGTCTATGTTTACAGTGCAAAATGCTTATGTTCTTTGTGTGGCATTGATATGTGTATACAACACATCTTAATGCCAATTTTTTCTAATTATGACAAATACGGGCTCCTCATGCTAAAATTTTAAAACTTTTCACTTGCTTACATTCAACTCCAGTGTTCAGTTACATAAAGATTAGCTTCCCCAGCAGGATTGGAGAAGAAATATTTCTTCAGAAATTCCTAAGTGTTATATCTGTGATAGTCCTTTATTGACTATGGAATATTTGTTTCCATTTACAGATTTAAAACACTGACAGGTAAGAAAATAATTAACATATTGATAACCTCCAGGTTGTTTAAACTGTAAGTTCCAAACTTTACTTCTTCACTGCCTTCTCTTGGATTCAGTAATGTTCTCACAATGCCTGTGGTCTCAAAACAAATATCATTAACAGGTATGCTAATTAAGCAGTTTAGTTCAAGCAACTTATCCATTTCTGTGATCTGACTATACCACATTACTATTTCTCAAACCCATTTTGGGATCCCATTTTGGGATCAATACAGACACCTACTGATTCCTAAAATTGCTTTATACACATAGTGATCACCACACACCCAGCTCCACAATACCACATCATCAAAAATTATGTGTCAACCTGATGTCTAACACTGAAACAACCTCCAGCTAACATTTCATATAGAATCTGAAAGGTCTCTATGTATTACTCTTGAAAGTTTAAAATAGCTTACAGTGTTCCAGGGCACCTTCATGCACAGTTTGGGAGACGGGAAAGTGCAATACAGACCTTCATCTGAACCCTGTCCTAGAACATATTATGTTCTTGTCCTGTGTTTGAAAACATCACATCCAACAAATTAATGTGTTTCAATTATTAACATTTAGTGCAGACATAGCATCATAGCCTTTCCTGGGTTACTATGAGGAGGACTGTTTTGTCAAATGTAGATGTCCTGGTATCAAGACACTGTTACTTCTACCTTACCATTTATTTTTATTTCGAATACAAAGTCTCTAAATCTGTATTTTAAATGTATACTTGATCCTCAATATTTGCAGATTCTCTATTTATAAGTTTGCCTCCTTATTAAAATGTATTTCTAATATCCAAAATCAATACTCATGGTGCTTCTGTAGTTATTTACAGACACAGGAGAGTATAAAACATTTCCATCACCCAACACAATGCCTTCAGTTAAAGTCAAACAACACGATGTTCTGCCTTCTTATACTTGAAATAAGTGTCCTTTCCATCATTTACATAGTATCACATTCTTTCTGCTTTTGGTTGCTAACTTTCGGTTTAAGTTGGTCCCCAAGAATAGTGGTGAACTGTTTATTATCTAGTATTTCCGCATGTCAGTAGGGTGGCATGCACCTCATATAGGTTGGATAACTTTTGATCCAGTAATTAGTGCCAGTGACTATGAGATGAATGTTAGTGTGTCAGTAATATATATTAAATAAGGTATCTTTAAACAAAACATATGAAACAGGGTTGTGTGTTGAGAAATTCATAAAAATAAACTAGAGGCTGACAGGAGCCTAATTCTCTATTTCTCCTAGGCACAATAATTCAGTATTGCATAATTTGGTGTTAACAGTGAATTTATAAAACTGTTGTATAAAACTGTTATAAAACAGTGAATTTGTAAAACTGAGACTTGACTATACACTGGACTGCCAGATTTGCCTGGTCATTTTCCAATTACTCTACAAGAATAATCAGAAAACTCCCATATATCTGACGGACCACACAGCATAAGTTTCAGCAAAAGGCATACAAAATACAGAATTGTGAAGCAGCGGAAGTGTAGACCTGAGTGAGAAGTAGGGTCCTGGAAGGTGAAGTGGGAACACTGATACAGCAAGCTTTATCTACTTTAGGTGGTTGCCTGGAGCCAGCCTGGAAGTCTCAGATACCAACGTCTCCATTACATATGTACTGATTGCTGTGAGGTAAGTTGATGGAGAATTTGACCCTTCAAGGCCCTTTCTGTATTTCCTTTCAAAAAAGATTTCTTTTTTTCAAAGTTCAGTCAATACTTTGGGAAGGGACACAGTCAGGTATGCTGGAAAATAAATGGGTCTCACTGCCTAATAGTTTTTCCTGATTCTGTACGATGGAACTTTTGTATGTAATGTACACTTAATCATATTCAGAGAAGAAACCAAGAAATTATTTATCTATAAAATGAAGCTATTTGTGTGCCAAAAGGAAGAGGATTAAAAAAAAAAACCAATTCATACACACAGTACATTTATTTCTTCCTAAATTTTAAGTGGTGAGAAATTTATCCAATCAAATCACTCAAAATGTTGAGATGGAGAAATGACAGTTCATGTGATGATGATATGGCATTTTATCTGAAATTGTGGGGTTTCAGATGAATAAACAAATGAATGATGCCTTATAAACTTCATCAGCCTTTTAAATAAATAGGTGTCACAAAAATATGAAGGCTAACAAAGCAGAAAAGTGGCAAGAAAAGGGATATGTCTTGACAATTATAGTGGGGTTTAGTGCCAAATGCTTTGAGAACATAACTCTCATGCTAACCTTATTATACAAGTTAGAATGTAATGAAGGAAATGATCTAATTTGTTATGAGCTCAAAAGGCTGACTATTCTTTCCTTCTTTGTATTGTCAATCGTTTTTTCCTCTGTCATCTTCCCAACTTCAAAGGAATGTCTGTCTGTCTGTCACTGTCTCTACCTATTTCTCTCTCTCTCTCTCTCTCTCTCTCTCTCTCTCTCTCTCTCTCTCTCTCTGTCTTTCTCTGTCACACACACACACACACATACACACACACACACGACAAACAGAAATACATAGGGATTATAATGAAGGGAAAAGGAAAAAAAGACAGTCATTTCTTTCTCAAATTTCACATTCTAGAAGTAGTAGACAATAAAAAGATAGTGTAATGAAACAGTTATAGGTGGTTAAAAAATAGGGGTATCCCTGTTAAAAGGTAAATATGGAGAGAGAACATTTCAGTCAAGTTGGAAAGTCTTGCAGGTATAAAATGGACAAATTAAAAGCACAGGAAATTACAGTCTCCATATTCCAAATTTCAACTCTATATGGTTAAGTATAATTTGCATGGCCTGATACAATGTATCAAATCCTATTCCCTTTAGGAATTGACCATGGGATTATTCTGAAAGAAAGACTCATGGCTTAAAGACAACATCAGAGGATGGTGCCTGGGTTCTCCAGGGGAGGAGGCCAGGTATTTTAGAAGAGGACCGATGTCAATAAAAGCAAAAGAATCTTTCCGGTGGTGCCTCTGCTCCAGGCTTCTGAGGCCACTTCGGAAGCACTGGGTTGTGCCCTGAATATGGCTGTCAAAGGGGAATGTGTCTGACTTTCATGGCTTTAGGAACTCTAGGCAATGAAGAAGAATCTACCCTACACCTGAAATGCTCAAAGAACTTGGGATGTATTGCCCAGTGAAAGCAATACTTCACAGATCCTTCTTCAAATACTAGAGACTACACGAAGACAACGAAGAAGGAGGCTATACTTGTACCGTAAGGTTCATTGGTAGGTTGGCTTTTGCAAAGGATGTGCTGGTTTAGGTGCTCGAAGATTCTTCTGAGAAAGTTCTTCTGCGAGCTAAGCAGATATGGGGCGGTCTCAGAGACAACTCAGGGTACTGAGTGTGCAGACACCATCAAGGGCTGGCACCTCTGGTAAACTAGCTGTTAGGCATGTGCAGCTACTGAGGGATTTAAATATGGCTGGTGCAACATTTGAAATGATAACACTAATGATAAATGAAATATATAAATAAGGTCACAATTAATTTCACTTGGGTCTTTTTTATTTGTTTGGTTTTTTTTTTTTTTTGTACCAAGAATAGAACTCAGGACTTGGTGCTTACCAGCAGGTGCTTACCCAAGCTATATTCCTGGCTCTTTTGTTTGCTGTTTATTGTCTATCCTAGAACTTGTTGAATTTCAAATATGACTTCTATTATAATTCCATTGAATTCAATATAACAGAAAGCAATATCACAGATGCCTCCTCTCTGCTTCAATCAGAATAACTATAAATGTATCTGTGGTATCAGTTACTCTTCTGCATATGTAGTTTATATGAAGAAAGAGTTCTTGGGTTAATAAAACTGTACCCTACTATGTTAAACTGTTGTTAAGGGGGGAAATGTCTTAAAATGAAATATTATACATCAGTCAAATGGAATGAGGTAAGTTATGTGTTTTAGAGATAGATCCAGGCATATTTTGGATGAACAAAACAAGTTCCAAGTGATACGGTATGAATTTAAGTCAACTATAATGTGTGTCTTTGAGACTGCATGTAATGACATAGGTAATGTTTCAGAAAACTCACACCTTCCTGACACCACTGCTCTGAGGATGGGAGGCTAGTTACACAGGCGACTGGGGGCGGTTTGATGTAAGGCTATCCTAGTCTTATTCATAATGTTTGAATTACGTTCATAAGGAGAAAGCAGCTATCTATAATACTGTTATTATACTATCACTTCCAAACTGAGTGATCTTCATTACTTTCCAGCCCAGGATTCTCTGATCTGGTAGGAAAACAATGTTAGCCCACATAGAATGTGGCGGAGATAGCCCTAAATTTTACAAAATTTAGGAAATGATGCTAATGCAGGTGAGCATCACACCTTAGATGTAGTGTACTGATCTGGGGTTGTGGGGATCACTCATCCCTTTGTAAGTAGAAGGTCTACCTGGTCTGACTAAGTAAGGAGCACAAGAACTTACCAGGTTACACCGAGTAATTAAAAAACGAAGAGGATATTAAGTGTTTGGAGTTCCTCTTGATCAGCTCTGCGCAAAAGAGGTCTCACATACCCT
This sequence comes from Dolichotis patagonum, assembly GCA_004027295.1. Classification (NCBI taxonomy): domain Eukaryota; kingdom Metazoa; phylum Chordata; class Mammalia; order Rodentia; family Caviidae; genus Dolichotis; species Dolichotis patagonum. The sequence goes on from PVJX010004286.1 coordinate 52,543, forward strand.
GATCATGAGCACAGCTTTTCTGATGTCCCGAACCCCATCATACACCAGGCGAGAGGCATCGATGAACTCGTTTTCCTCAAATGGTTGAGGGACGTTGGCGCTCAGGGCTTCAATGGCAACCTCGACTTGTTCAGCAAAGCGTGGCATCACTGGGTTACAAAAGAGAAAAGCAGAGGGTTAATTAATCTTTCTTGTACTATCTTTCTCTGTAGTCCTTGGGCAGGGCTTCGGGTCCTTCCGTATAGTTTGGGGTGGGCCCAATGTAGAGGTCTTTATGCTCCTTATGTAGCAGAGGAACATGGTTTGCAAAAAAGAAGACTCATGAAAGCCATCCCAGGTAGTAGGGCACAGTGTATGATAACTTGAGTTGAATTTCATAGCTGCTTGTTACCAACTGAAGCGGTGGCCAATTTTCCTTAACCCTTGCAAACATGGTTTTCTGTCTGGAATATATACAAAGATTCTGCTCCTGGGTTCAGTAGGGTAATGCACACAAAAGTATTGAATGGAATCATCAATAAATTTTTAATATCAGAAAATATAGTCATAGATGGTGAACAGCAGACCTTAGCCAAAAGGCTTCCAAAGAACAGGGGAGTAATACAGTCGCATCCATTCCGCTTTTGTCCAGAATGCAGGGATTGGGGAGGGTTTTGCAATGGAAAATAAGCAATTCTGTAGGCACTGTGTAAGAGGAGAGAAGCAAAACATATGATACTCAGCTGAAAGACATACAGAAAGCGATGATTAGCAAGCTGAAAGAGAAATTGTTCCATTTCATCAGGATCACTTGATGTCAAAGAATATGCACAGGTAATTTTTGAAAATGCTGACAGCCTCTTCTTTTTGCAGGGACACCTGAATACCCCATGAAGGCTTATAGAAAATGAACTCAGTGGAGTACCTTGACTACTTCAACCAAATACTTAGAAAATGATGCTGATTCACTGATTCTCAAAACTTATAATTCAGTTTTCTCAGCTGTTGTCTTGTAACAATTAATTGGCAAACAAAAACCAAAAGTGCAATTCATTTTATTTACAAGGACAATAAAATAGAAACATTCATCTATTTCCATTTGTGAACTCTTATGCCTGATTCATCTTTATGCTCATTTTCATTCTGTGTGAAGATGGTAACATCCATTTTAATTCCTGGTGTGAAAAACTCTGCTAACTTACTTTACTCTCTAGGGTCAGAGCATGTGACATAAAACATTCCTAGAAAAGTGTATTTCTACCAGGAAAAGTAAAAAATTTTTTTAAAAAAAAGAAGGGAAGAGGGGATCAGTGGGACATAGAATAACAATTTTTTTCAACAGAAACTATCAAAACCAAAGCATAAATAGTTTGAATTCCCTTCTACAGGTGCATTATTATGACTTTCATTTGGGATTTTAAGCTGCATCTAGATGGAAAGAATTTGAAGAATACTGAGCTGTATTGATGCAAATATGAATCAAATAAAATTGAGATGACTAATAAGCTATTATGCTGATTTGATCATTATGCTGTATGTACCTGTCTCAAAGCTTCATAGTGGGTCCTACAAATGTGCACAATGATTATAGTAGGATTATAATTAAAATTACAAAAAGACTATACTTCTAAAATCAATATGCTAAACTCATGTTTGGGTACTGTAAATATATACAATGATTATATATCAATTACAAATAAAATTTTAAAAACTGTATTTCTAAAACCAATGCATTAAGCTCAAGTTACTATAGGCATCCTTTTGTATTGGGAACTAATCTTTTTATATGATTGAACAATACAGATAATTGAAATTGACCTTCCTAAGCACAAAAGTATCTTTGTATTCATTTGACGTTTGGAGGTGTATGTTTTCTTTAAATAAAACTACAAATTCCCTTTGTTAAATTGAATCCTCTGAGTCCTATTAATTCTGTTATATTTGATGTCTAAGCTGCCATAACCAGGAACATCAATGATTTCACAGCTTCACATAATGTTAGGTGGCACAGATATGAATAAGATTGTCTGCCTTTATTGTACAACTGATAAAGGATTAGCATGCTTACACATATAGAGAATAAATACACCTGGAAATCAATAAGAAACAAGCAGAAATAACTGACAAGGGATTAGCACACTATATTCATAGAAATCTGGGTTACTGATACATATAAAATAAGATGCTTGACATCACTAATAATTGCAAAGTGACGGTGGAAACAGTGAGATATCATTTTATACTGACAGTAGAGGAGGCCAAACAAACTAAAGTATAATAATTTTACTCAGCACATAGCAAAGGAGAACTCTTCTACCCCAGATTAAATATATATCATTTGGGCATTTTGATAAAATCTTGAAAAATGAAGTTTTCCAATCCTCATCAGTAAATGGGGGGAAATATTTAAGCCACAGGATGGCCAAATATTAACTTCCAAAGAGATGTTGATTAGGCAGGCTAAGCAACACTATGCTGGAGCCACAGAATGTATGTCTTTGTGTCTCTATAGTTATTGTTAGTTGTTTCTTCTTAGGTCGCATATCCTAAAAGTTAAGAAGAATAAAATTATGCAAAATGTGAGAATGAAAATAACTGCTCTCACATAATCCTCTTAATGAGCTATGCCCCAGCTTTACCTGACTCCTCCACCTCAGAAAGAATCACTGCAAAGCATTCAGTTCAGATTCCCAGGAAGTATATAGAGACGGACCAACCATGGGAATGTGGGGACAGCCAGTGTCATAAAGTGAGTCCAAGGTGAAAGCTTGACCAGGGACAGCGAAACAAGATCATTTTTGAGAAATTTAAAAACATGGAGAGTGCTGTACACAATTAAAACATGTTCTTATATTTTCTGAAAGGACATAATGGACCGCCTTAAATACAGTATTTACCTCTGAGGTAGGAAAGAGAGGAACTGTTATACTAGTTTTGTATCTTCAAAGTATTTTGTAATTCAAATAGTTAATAAAATTATTCTCAAAAGGGAATGATGGGCTGTGACATAGAGCTCAGAAAAAAACAACATTCAGTCTCATGTCACAGAACTGAACAGATACCAATTTGATCAATAGCATTAAGCAGAAAAGTTCTTCAGAAACTCCATGGTCAAGTGCTTAACAGTCTGCCTTAATAAATGTCAGCTGGAAAGCTGGGTTAGGCTGCATCTTCTCCCCATACCCTATGCCTACGAACATATTGCCATCTGCTTTAAGGCTATGTGAGTTTAAAGGGGTACAGTAGGGATACTAGGGTGTTGCATCTGTGCAAGGTTACCCTGAAGAAAAAATGAGAGTGAACAGCAATTGGGTGACAGGAGATCTTGCTCCAATCACCTGGTGGTGGCCTGGTTCTGTACTCAAGGGAGAGAGAGGAAAAATAAAACCTATAGCATTTTCACTAGGGGTGGGCTGCAACCTAGCATTGGGGGAAGCTGTTCTATTTGCAGCAGCTGAAACTTCCTTCACAAAGCCGAATGGGAGAGCATTGGTGTGAACAACACTGTTACTGACCTGTCCTTGTCAGAGCAGATGGAAATCAGGCCCTCTTAGGAAGCTATTGGAAAGTAAATACCATCAAGGTTTAAGGAAAAAAAAAAGCAGTGTGGGAAAACAGCAAAAACCTTTTTACCACCTCTGTTCATAAGTACATTTAAGGCTTATGTGTATAGGGCTCAGCCAGTGCTACTGCTCCTGAACCAGCCTGGCTTTGCTCTTCACATCGTGACTCACTTTCCTGATTTAGTTTTATCCTGTTTTGTTTTTCTACGAGTGGTAAGTCAGAGGAACAAATGTGTATAGAAAAATGGTGTAGCTTAGCAGAACCTAAGGTATGAGTTTAACTTGAATTCTTCTATCATTGCAATAGTGTCTGAAATATTAAATTAAATATTAAACACCCCACTCTCAGTAATACTGAGATAGAAAAAGTTTCAGATTATTTCAAATATGACACTGTTCAGTTTCTCACTAATTAGCACAAAATGTTGCCTTGCTTTTGCAATTTGCACATTATGTATTAAAAGTTTCTGGTATCATATACAAATGGAAGCTTCTTTCTATTTTCTGAATCGCATCCAAAAATTAGACACTGCTTTACCATTATTTATTGGAAATGCTGAATTGCTGTTAAAAGCTCATCCTGAACAGGTGATCAAAAGTGGAGAATAAACTTAAATTCTAGCTAAGTTTCACATGGTACAGTGTCACCAGATACGTGGTTTGTAGCTTGTTGAAGGGGTGCTCTAGTTCCCTCAGCATTGTAGGGAAGCATTGACGGGTTGAAGGTGACTCAGAGGCCACCTTAAATTCTAGCTGTACTTCTGTATGCATACTGCACACTAGGCCACACACAAAAAAATGACATTCTAAGAGTAATGAAGTCAGAGTTAAGTATGCCTATGAAAACCAAGGTTGCATCATTCTAGTGTTGATTGAGATCCTAAACCATAGGTGAGGAAGTTATGGAACAAATTCTCCTGAGAGACTTTGAGGTAAGGTTTCAGGGCACAGGTAAAGTTTCAGTTAAATGAATGAGAAACTCTGCCAATGTGCACAAAGGACCCCCAAGTGGAGGTCGGAAATGACAATGAGGGTACACTCCAAGGTTGACCAAAGATGGTGCTGACCAGCCAGCCAACCCACTGCCTCTGAGCCACCTTCCACACGTCAATGCTTCCCTACAGTGCAGAGGGAACTGTAGCACCTCTTCAACAAGATACAAACCGTGTGTCTTGTGACACTGTAACCATGTGAAACTTAGCTACAGTTTATCTCTCTCTGTGCCACCGTCTATTTCTATATACATTCAAATGTTTTGTATTAGACTGAATTATGTCTATACCTCCAAATATGATGGGGAAACAAGGCATATCATTCCAACATGTCCGTGAAGAACTTACTCTGTCATTCTGAAGTACACTTCCTTCTCTTTAGTCATATAAAGGAAGTATATCAGTCTTCAATTTCCAGGATTTAAATTAACCGCCTGTCATGAAGCTTTCTTTAATCCCTAACATCACAAATCACATCTTTTTTTCAATTTAAAAATTTATAGCATCCTAAACATACACACCATTGCAGACTTGAAGCATTGTTCTCTGGTATTTGTGTGTGTTAACTGCTTTGCATATGAGTCAGTTTTAGGAAAAGCCCATATATTCTTCTTTCTTTGCCTCTTAAGCCCTTGTCATGCTCTTTCACAGAGAATCTCCTTGGGAAGAGAAAAAGGAGAAGTAAAAGTAAAAGTAAAATTGAAAGAATGGAGCGAAGGGTAGAATCTGTTCATCACTGACCATTCCAGGAACAAAATGAGTAGAATTGTCTCTCATTCTCTCTTTTTCAAGTCATCATTCCATATTGGTTCAATAATTTATCAGTTTCCTAAGTTTCTAAGGAAATTACCAGTGGACATTCTAGGTTTAGTCTTTGGGGATGTTTCAGAAGTCTGAGCCTCAGATCACTGAATCCCTAAGTCTCTTTGGCAGAAGCTTCACCACTGAGCAAAGAGAAAGACTCAGGATTGCATCCTTGACTAGATGATGGATCAGAACTGGAATGGGACTGTGGCTCATTCCAGCTCAGGAATTACTACAGCACTATTTCCCACACTGTAGTAATAAAGCTTTGCAGAAGGTCAACTTTGCCAAAGTATTAGGTGTTATCAGAGTAAAAGGGGTTAGACATAATTAATCTGAGGGGACTCTGAGATGATTCCAGTATCCCCAATACCAGTGATGACAAAATTCTTAGAGACTAAGTGCCCAAACTGCCACCTAAAACCCACTTACTTATTGCAAAGTGCCAACACATACTGTAATACTGAGATTTGGGGTTGGGGGGGGGACCTGCTCTCCAGTTCTTGGGTGCTGGAGTGACTTGGCTTGCATGCCAAAAGAGAGGGCTCAGAATCCCCAATAGAGCACATGTTTCATAGTTTGCCACCACTGTCCTACACCACAAAGTGACTATTTGATATTGTTTCTACAGATAAAGCATCCTTTCTCTAAAACAGCTTTTATCTGATATTGTCAAGGATTCATGCAGATAGCCTCTAGTGGTAGAGGAGAGGTGAAGAGATAGTAACTAACAGGATAATATAAACCACCGGGGACCTAAGTGTGTCCAAAGGGAAGTCTGACTGGCTTTTATAAGGTGTTAGATGCATCTTGATATTTCAGTCCACCCGGGAAGCACACTCGGTTGTAAAGAGTATGTTTGAGCCTGAAGTTCTAAGTCACAGTCTTTGTAGAAGTGGGAGCTGATCCAACTCGACTTAGTGACACACCCGCACCTTTCAAACACAAAGAAAGGCACCCTATAGATGCTTTCCATCATTCTAAGTTAGTTTAGTAATTTTAGTAAATAACTCCATGCTCATGAATTAAGTTATTAGAGGGGGTTAAAAGTCCTCCCATTGTTCCTTCACAAAGAGATCTTTCAGAATCTTGAGTTCTTAATTTTTGCAGGGACGCTTGCATGGGAGGTTCACCTACTAGACATAAAGTAATCAAATGGACATACACAACTGCCTCTTGAATACTATTTCATTTATCTATGTAATGACAGAATCATGTCCTCCCCTAGATGTAGATATACATTCCTTACAAGGTATAAGGGTGACTAAAGTCTTGTTGAACCCAAGAGTTCCTGCACTGCCCAGACTTTTCATTCTGGCCCTGAATTTACACATGCACCCTTGGTATGCCTCTCTTTGCAGCTAGCTATATATTTTCTGAGATTAGGACATTAGCACTTGAACTCTATACCTAAGCAAATGCAATTTTTTTCTAACAATGGCATTACTTTTTATTTATTCCCTTGGTGTGTACCTTGTGATCTTTCACTTATGTATCATCTTCTGATCTTATTTGTCTGTGCAGTTTCCTTTATCTGTCTTTCTTCTTCTGCTTTAACACACTGCTCCAAGAACCTTGAGTCAATCTTAATCTTTTCTTCTGTAGTATCCAGCTTGGCTAATTTTTTTTTTTCCCTTTGTTGGCCAATACTGCATGGATCTATGTTGACTCAGTGGGGGTTTTTGCGTGTTCTGGAAACCACTGTATAAGGAAATCAGTCCATTGTGCCAGAAACCAAATACATTCCTGTGTAGTCCATTTTGCCATATTTGTCCACACAATTTAATATTCTTTCCTAATTATACTACTCATCACCATCATTGTGTCTCCCAGCTTTAACACTGAAAAATCCACATGGGTGGTAAACAGGTTCTGCAATGCCCTGGAGGAGCTCTCTTTCCTGGGAAAAATGTCTTTGCATAATTCCCTCACCTAAATACAGGCTGGTCCTAGCAATTGTCTTCAAATTTACTGAATATGGTCAAGGGTGGGATGGTCTTTTTGTGATAAAGACATAAAATGAGTTGAGTTTCAGCCTTATTTAAGCTTTTCTCTCTTTCTCTTTCTCTCTTGGTTGCTTATTATGACTAAAGCCACTGCTCTAAGGAAAAATTCACATGGCATGTAGCATAGAGTTTTCTGGTGAATACTCTGGAAAGAACCGGGACCTTGAGTCCCAACAACAAAGTGACGTCTTCATAGCACATGCGTATCTGGAAGTAAAAGTCTCATCAGCTGACCCTCAAAATGACCAAAGCTCTGACAACCATCCTGACTAAAGCCTTGTGGAAGGTCTGGAGCTAAACCACTGTAAGGTTTCTGGCCCACAGGAAGTGAATTAATAAATGTAATGTTTAGATGCTGCACTTGGGGTGGTTTACTACATAGAAATCGATAACTAATATAATATTTTATGTCAGAAATGAACACTATCTGTTTTAGTTCCCTTTTTCTCATTGTTGAAACAAAATATGTGACACTCAAAGTTGAAGGGAGGAAAGGTTTATTTTGCTCACAGTTTTTAGAGGTTTCAGTCCATAATTGGCTCATTCCAAGGCAGGGTGGCAAGGCATACCAGCACTGCAGAAGGGAAATAGTTCACGGCAGGCAGAAGGTAGCAAAGCGAGCAAGACATGACCATAGCTCTTTCTACCCCTTATAGCTTATCCAGGCTACTTAAGGAGGATACCACTCACAGCCTTAATCCTAGTGCCCTTTGGTCTAGCATTGTACCATGAACCAATTCCAGCATTACATAGTCTAGATTTAGCCACCTCTGAGAAAGCCCTATCTATGAGAGCCTTTGGGGGCCATCTAGACCCAAGCTATAACACTCTAAGTAACATAATATTAAGCTACAATAAAATACCAATTGTAGCAACAACACCAGGTCTAGTTTTCTGGTATGTTTATTTGTTCTAAGAATCTTAATATTTGATTTCACACAAGTTAACAAAGTTGAGCTGCAGTTTTTGCTCAGTGGAAAACAGGAAAAAATGGCAGTTATCCTTCAAGTTTCACATGAAGTCTAGAAATAATATATTCAAAAATTTATTATCACTGAAGTATGGTGGCATGTGCCTGTGTCTAAGCTACTTGGAAAGCTGAACCAGGAAGATAAGTTGAGTGTAGGAGTTTGAGAACATCCTAGGCAACAAAGCAAGACTAAAAAAAAAAAAATACTCAATTTAATAACAAATCTAGACAGTGCTTTAGGAATCAGGAATGGAGTAGAAAATAATAGACATGTTTCTGCCTTTGGGGAACTTAAGAGAAAGGGCTGGGATGTGTATAAGAAGATTATCATGGTGCCTGGAGCATAAGGATTCAAATAAATAATTCTTGCACTCATTTTCACACTAAATCTCTCAGCATCTACCCATCCACGCACTTTTTCTTTGATGAAAGCAGGGAAATTTGCCAGGATCCTTTGGAAGGGACTTGGAGGTACAACTGCAGTGACTCATCACCAAAAAGGCAAGATTTCTGGAGTATAATGAACTGACTGAAAATAGCGTATCTGTAAATGGCAAATCTCCACAACGTGAGAAGCTGGTATAGTTTCATTTGAAAACTGAGTTTCCCCCAGTTTAATGCCCTTCCTTCTCCTCTGCTGGACCATGTCATCCTTGTGACAGTGTTGTAATTTTAATGAAGAACATTCTTTGCTGTCTACCCTCAGGACAAGATTGGATGAATTCATTCCCGTAACTGTCCTTTTAATCTTGATTGCTAAAAAAGGCCAGTGTTAAGCACTATGTTCTATTCTAACTTCATTGATCCATGATGAAAGAGAATCTTTAAAGTTAGGACTCTATGGAAAAAGTGGTTACAAAGTTAAAAAAAATTGAAACCCAGTTTGTCCAGCTCAAATAAAATACTTTCTAATAAGCCTCCCAGCCTATTCTAATCTTCCTGTGAGACCATTTCCTTCTACCTCAAACTTATATCACTTCAATTATTTTACAGATATTAGTTGATAGAATTAAAATCTTGAGTAAATCACGTTCAAATGATTTTAAAATGTGTTCCAGAGGCAATCTAGAAATACAATGCACACATTCTTTAAATTTTAATCTGCCTCTGTATATACCAATGATATTCTGACTTTTATTGTGTTCTTCCTTGACATTGCTTCACTGGTTTGGAAGATGTTGATCAATGGACTTCAAAAGCAAGGACTAAAGTAGCCCAACTTCATCTGCTCCTTCTTCCCTCCGGATGACTTGCTGGCTACAACCACCTCTCTGGTCACAGCCAAGGCTACGCAGCAAGTCCTGCTTCTTCATTCTCACTTGCATCCTCATCCTTGAGTATTCAGCATAAATCATCTCCTCTCTCTGTGGGAGTTCCTACAGGCTACCATTTTCATAAGTTCCTGTTTGAAAAATCATAATATATATCTCAAACATCAAAATCAAATTTAAGCTCCAGAAGGCCATACATTACCCATGAGCCAAATTGTTTGATTAAAGATGAAAAAGGACTGGCTGGAAGGAGAGGAGGAAAGCAACTCTAAATTCCTTTCACGGTAACTACCCTAAGAGAATCAGGGAGCATCCATCTGCTCTTGTCTAGACACAAATTCCTGTCCCCAAGGAAAGAAACTGCTTGCTTGGAAGGTTTTCCTACAGTTTAAAATAAACATTTCAAAAATAATCACAAATGGATTTTAAGTTAAGAGGAAAGGATGGCACATTTAATTCTGAAACTTGAGGAATGAATAAAGAATTGGGTATGATGCCTTATTTAGCTCAGTGTTTGTCAAAACCTAGCCTGATAAATACAGTTTCATTTGGCATCAGTGAGGTTTAAATACTTAGATTGCATTAAGATGTAGTAAAACACTCGCTAAGAATTCCTTACGTGATTCAAAAGATTCTGATTTTGATCATTAGGTATGTAATTTCTTAAATGGTGATCAAATCTCTCAAAATAAATAACTGTATCATTATGTGTTTCATTTATGTTGAGAAACAATTTTGACCTTTAACTCTTGTCAGTGCTGAAGAAACGAAGAGTGCCCTTAGGATTCAAAGGGTTAAAGTTTAGTGAAAACACACATCCATGGGTAGAAATACAAAAGGAAGATAAATAGACTGCTGAAAACATGCACATCCATTAATATGGGTAATAAATAAATGGCAATACACAGAATTTGGAATAAGAGAATATGTTGGCAGTATCTAACTGAATGGCAGGCAAAGAAGTGCCACTGGGTGGTGTCGTATTGTCCCCTCTATGCAGAATATAGGTGATAGGGCCAAACTATTGCCTGAGTTTGCACACATTTAATACATCCTGGCCACTCATTTCAGAGGGTAACAGCTCTGACCCTGCTGGACGAAACATGCTTGTGTACTGTCACTGTCACTCCCGCTCCTCACTGGTGCTGGCATCCTTGAGGTGACTAAGCGGCACCATGTCCTGTGAAGTTCCCAGGATTCTAAACCCATGCTGTGACTCCTGCAGACTTGGAGGCTCATGTGCTTTTGATTTTCCTATGACAAATGGTCACCAGAAAAGTGGTCTTAGTTCTGCCATTTTGCTTCCAATTCATGAGACATAAATGTGTACTGTGAATGTTCCTACAGTCACCCTTCTTCACCTCGACCTCTGTGTTACTGTTAGGCTAAAATTGCTTATCTTATCTGCAAGATCTATTTCTGGGGTGGTTTTTCAGTCACCATTCTAAGTGAACTGCACATGTCTGAATTATAACAGGATGTGTCTTCACAAATAGACCAGTGTATAGAAAACACTTTCATGTTTCTACATGAGTAGGGATATTTTTCTTTACTTTTTCTTTCTTTGCTTTGCTTTGCTTTGCTTTGCTTTGTTTCTTTCTTTCTTTTAAGATGATAGTGTGTTATTGAACCTGAACTTAGGGCTCAAGTGATTCTCATGCTTCATCCTCCTAGTATCGAGGAATACAGGTAGAGTCTCTCACTGTAGCTATGATTAGTGATTTCTAAGCAAAACTTAGTGATGACTTGGTTCAAAGAACAACTCACCAGCTGTCCTAAGTTAGTTACATAATAAAGAGAGATTTACCTCCAAGGAGGCCCATGTTTACTTCTCACAGTGGGGTAAAACAGAAAGCCACATACATACTCACATATGTCCTAAGGTGCTATAGCTATTTAAGACCTTCCCTGCAGGGAATTTATTTACATAAGGGACAAATATTTGTCTCCTACTCTGGAGGTAAGGGGGCAGCTGAGCACCAACTGCTGTATCAGATTTCAGATTTTTAATTTTGTGGTTCCTGTCCTGTGACACAGACCAGCTCTGTACATTCAGAATCTGCGTGCCTACATCACACTGTCCTCAGAGGGAAGACGGAATGTGGGGCGCTGGTGGCCTTTATTAGTAATACGTTTGTTCCAAGCTAGAAACCTTACATTTGTTGTCAGGCTGAAGTTAAAAAACAGATATTTTGGTAAGCTAATCCAGTACATCTGTATGAGATGTATAGCATGCAAATATCAGTCACTCAAAATAAAGCCACTAAGAGAGACTTGTGTAGTGGCACACACTTATAATCCCAGCAATATGTCTAACTGAAGACAGGAGGATGACAATTTTGAGCCCATACCAAGCAATTCAGTAAGACTGTGTCTCAAAATTTAAAAAAAAATAGTAAAATAAAACAAAAGATGTAGCTAAGTACAAAAGCCGGGTTCAGTCCCCAGTACCATACACACACAAAGAGAGAGAGAGAAAATATACATTGTGTGTTTAAACACTGCTAAGTGACCAAAATTGCCTCTTTATTCCTTTTTCATTTCTAACTTTCTACCACCATGAATATCAAAGCTATCAACAAAGTAAGACATTTCCTACACATCACCACCATTTTGACCTTTCAGAGAGAAATAAAATACTTTACACTAGTAGCAAGGATTATATTAAAATGCATTTAAAATATATTAGGATATCTAGGCCAAGCAAGCTCAGTCATTACAGTTTCTGAGGAAATTCATTACTTGCATAATCTAATTTCAAGGTCAGTCATGGAGAAGTGACTTCAGTTGTAATAGTCCTTCCTATCTGGAATACCTAATATTTTTATATTTCTAACAAGCTGTCCATGCTACCTTCTTCAGTAATATTTCCCTGCTTGTCCTCTGCTCCTTCAGCAATGCGGCCACAAGGATAAGGCAGATTGCCTAAATCTCCCCAATCACAATAAAAAGCTCTCCCACAGAACCAGTCCAAGTTGAGGAAGCACCTGACAAAGAGCCAATTGGATTGTTTCACTTTTATATATAGAAAGCAGTAGACAAATAAATCTTTCTGGGTATCTTAGAATCTTGGGTTTGGAACCTGAGGTTGCTTATGGATATGTGCTCTACTGGGGGAAAATATAAATCATACAAAATCATATCCTAAATAGGAAATCACATCCTAAATATGATTTAAATATGATTCATATTTAGGATACTCACATCATATAAAACCATATCTTTCACATGATTTTAAATAATATTTAAATCATATTAAATCATACAAAAACATTAGGCTATGGTTTTGTATGATTTAGTCAGTGGACCCACATGCAACACAAAGTACAGGATATCACCATTCTAGGCTGTGGAGACGGATACGTACAGGGACACCTCCCTGGTTACAAGCAGGCCTGTAGCACTCAGAAGGACACATGAAGTGTCAAAAGTCTGACAAAATTCTCTGTTGTCTCAGAGCCTTGAGTTAGATTTTTTTTTGAGTTAGATATTAATGGCTAGATCAGTTCAATAAACAGACAGATGCTGAGAAGGAGGAGGAGGAAATGGAGAATATTACTAGGAAGTAAGTGGGAGCAATGTGGATATGTTTTGCCAGGAGAATAATGAGGCCCGAATCCAGATTGAGCAGACAGTGTCTGCAGAGGATTTGCCATGCCAGTGACTGCCCTGTTCAATGCAGTGACTGGGAAGCCAGGAGCAGTGCTGTGCATATTCCAAGACAATGACACTGACCATTCTGTAATGATATAGCATCAAATAATACAGGAGAAAACTGAGTCCCAGAGGAATTTACTAATTTGTGTAAGATTAATGCTAGTTGGTAGCAGTCAAGTGATTAATTCTTCTCTTTTCTGTCCTCTATTCATCAAAGTACACCGAACTGGTCTAAATGTTCCTTCAATACTATTTACATCTGCTGGTCAGCTTACATTTTCTATGCAAAGCATAAAGAAACAATGCCAAAATTCTCTTTTTGTTCTCTTGAAACTTTAGGTTACAGAGTAGAGAAGCGAAAATTATACCATCTGTTTAGTCTGTGTGTTCTCCAAAATGATAAAATTTTAATAACTTCATCCAAAGCTATCCAACACATAGAACCCTCATTTAAAAACAATTGTTTTCTATATTCCTTCTTCTTGTTTCTGATCCATTGTCATCTCTGAAGAAATATCTGGCAGAACCTCAAGACTTTCTCTACCCAGTCACATGCACGTCAGGAACTTGCATCTGCTATCAAATGTACAAAAATGACATTTCAATATAATTCACTCAGTGATAGGTCACTCTATGTATATCTAAATATGATATCATGGGGAGTACTTCTGCCCTCTCAGCCTCCTACGGCAAGCTGACTTTGTAAATGAGATCTCCAAAGCTGAGTTTGGTCAAGCGTAGATTTACTGCCAAGCTGTTGGCAATTTGTTATAATTCGGCTTTTATTGAAGGTCCCATCAAATACGCCATGTAAGTATTTAATGGATCTGCTGTAAATTCATTTTATTGTGCTTTCATCAGCCTAGATTAGTTTCATAAGAAGTAAATAGGTAATTATTTTTTACATAATACCGCCCTATAATTTTAGTATATGCGCGATTTACTAGAGTATTTTTCTAAATTTAATTCAGCATTCATAACAACACCAAAAAGCACTCTTAAATCAGACATTTTCCTTACTGGAGAAGGAAAATCATTCATGGCAAATAAAACTACAGGTGGCTATATCTGTCTTTGGGTACCTGTCCGTTTCACAGAGTTCAGCACAGGCAGACATCTCCCTACCACAGCCTAGACTTGCAGGCTTTCCTCACGTGCACATGGGCTGGCCTGTCTTTATGACCATCTTCAGCGTGCATATCTGCTTTACTGAGGCTTAGGAAACATCCTGCCTCTTTACACTTCTTTGTAACTTACTCCCATATCGCACCCTCACCACACACTCTATGACTTTGCCCTGTTCAAACTTGTTTGTCTGGGGGGATACTTCTTTACCTCAGGGTAGTGATTCACCATGGGTGTTATTTTGCCCACCCTGTACTCCAAGATTATCTGGCAATGTCTAAAGATATTTTTGATTATCAGAATTCAGCGTGAGGGAGGAGGCACTGCAAGCATTTAATGGGCAAACGCTAGGGATGCTGGTAAGCATGCTGCGAAGTACAGGGCAGAGCCAGGCACCAGACCCCAGGAAAGAATCACCCAGGCCACAGTGTCAGCAAGCTCTTGGATCTTCTCACTAAGCTCTTGGGTCTAACAACTCTGACTAAAACACAAACAACAAAGAAAAAGAAGCAGGCAGAATCTACTATGTGTGACAGGCAGAAAACACAAAAAATAAACATTATGATTTATATTTTTCCCCTTTATATTTTCTTTGTCATCTACCTCTTCTTAACACTACTCTTTTGCTCATAATAAAATGTACTTTCACAGGCTGGGGATGCAGCTCAGCACCTGCCTGGCAAGCTTGAGGCTCTGAGTTCGATTTCCGGTACTGTCTCCCAACCACCAAAACAAAGTACTCTCAGGATAAAATTTGATACACTTATAGAAAAATAACTGATTTAATATGGTTGTAAGAATTTTTTAAAAATACAAAATATTAACTCAGAAATTTCAGCATCACTGATATTCATAGTAGTTTTTGTTTTGAGATTGTCTGTCTCTCTAGCACAGATACTGATATGACAACTGATTAATTTCAGACAGTACATATAACCAGAAAAACCCTGCACAGCCATAATCATAGCATCAGTCCTGTGGTCCTCCTTCAACTCTACGTGTGTTGTCTATACATGCACAATCCCCAGTTTAATTAGAAGTCAGTTAACAGCTAACATTTTTGCTCTTATTTAAAATATATTTTTCTTGTTTAACAGAGAAAAGAACAACTGGATAAAGAAGGAAAATTTTTGCATATTTCTGTTTGTTCTCATCCCACTTATATCTACCTGTCCTTACCATGTATTTTTATAATTTCCACTGCAGTTTTGCATCAGCCGTCTGTTTTAATCTCTATTTGGTTACCTTCTTAGTTAGCTTTAATACATCTTGAAACATAGAATCTAAACGTCTTATTCATATACTCACTTCAATTAGGAAACAGATGCCAATGTTAAAATAAGCAAAGGCCTAAAGAAGTCTCAAGAAAGATGGATCACTACGAGAGAGACTTGGGATAAGAATTTTAAATGGTTTGACCTGAATAAGTAAAAGCTAAATCTTGATTAGGAACAACAATCCAGAAAGGGTCACTCTGTTTCACTGATTATTTTTTAAATAAAAGAGCAACTAAAAAGTGATTTACATTTGTAAGCTTTGGATGCAAAGTATATTAAAATTTCAATCAACTAAGCCCTTAACTTTAAGTACATTTTGATCCAAGGAGTACAACTCCCGTTATTAAAGCAATCCAAGATAAAAGCAAAAACAAACAAAAAATTTTTAAAAATCCCAAGTACTGCCTGAATATTCTTTTCATATTAGTATACATATGCAGTACATAATGACCACTGTATTCATGGAGGATTTCTATATGTACAGAACACACCTTAAATTTTTTTTTATTTGTCTCCTCCTCTCGTTCCTTAACCCATCTTCCTGTCTCTATTTACAAAAACTTGAGTATTCTGTGGACACAGAGTCATATGCAAATTGGCAATACTTTTTAAATAAAAGAGCAGCTAAAAAGTTTGTATCTTTTCATTTACTATATTTATTCCCATTAATCATGAACTGGCAAGAGTTGAGTACCATTTCTGTGGCTTCTATCCTTTTCTTATAACTTTTTATCCAGGGTCAGCTTCAGGCAAATGCTATTATATGTCACACCATGTAAAACTGAGGCTTGGTAAGAGAATAGAGATAAGAAGACCACAGATAAGAAGTATAAGAATGTGAGTCAGTGTCCTTGTAAGTGGAAAAAGAGTCTCTAAAATGCCTGCCTCTGAATTCTTCCAAGTGAGGAAAGAAATACTGTATGACCTGCTTTGTGTTGCTCTACAAAAGTGCAAAAACACTTTGAAAGTAAATTGTGCTAGATTCCAGCCAATTGCAGTGTAGATGTATCATCACTCTCATTGTTCTTTTAACTCTAAGTCTGTTAGGACCCTCAAGAGCAATAATCAGGATGCACTCTTTTTATTGTACGATACTACAGTCTTCCCTTTCTTCACATATTTCAGACCAATGCCTACATTCACAAGTTGTTTTCTCTCTTCCATTTCCATGCTAACAAATATCTGCAGAAGTCTTGTAAATAATATTTCCTTATAGAAGGAAACATATTTCTACTAACTTGTTTTATGATGCTTTGTATGGCCTTTCAGAGACACCTATTTTTAAAACGGCTAGTGGTGTCCAAAGCCCACAGACAAGCTGAGAAGGATCACATTGAGAACTAAGAGAAAAGTCACAGAAGGCCCAATTTATTACTCATTTACCACCCCAATAGGAGAGCATTTCTGTCTCCCTTTTCTGCCTTCCACATGTCTGTCCGTCTTTAATTGTTCTTTTTATTTTCAGCCTGACACACACATTAATAATAAAGTATGAGACAAGGATATGTCCAATGCCAAAGGACATTAATCAAGAGCAAAAACTCTTAATTATAATAAATAAAAATGAATAAATAAAATAAATAAAAATAAATAAATATAATAGCCAGCATTTGAGACACCTTTCAAAGCTGTGAAGTGCTGTGCTAGCTTAGTGGAAGTAAGGCATTTTCCATCCCAGTGCACCTGACACCCAGACAGGCTCCCAGGAGTACCTATGTCTTACTGAAGTTCCCCACTTGGCAGCCAGGAGGAGGAGATAGATGTAAGGCGCTCCTAAAGAAAATGGTATTACTCAAAGTCTAACCCTTTTCAGTTACCACATCATCCTTTCTTTGAATACCTGATATCTATGCTCTACCTAAAGGCTTCATGCTCCCTACTGGCTGGCCATATTTCTTCAAGGTCATATCTTCTCCATCAGTAGATACAGAAATAGTTACCGAGGTCAAAATTACAACTTCCAATTATATCTGCATGATTTTCTAGCTTCAAGATCTCATATATGTCTCCTAGCAAAAACCAGCCTCCATTTTCCCATCTTATTTGGAAAGAGATAATACAAATTCTCTGCCTACTCCATAAAGTTCTTGTGAGAATCAAATGAGACTATATATGAAAACTATAATGTACACATAAAAAGTAATGGAAGTGTTATTCTCCTAAAGTTATTCATTTCAAATTCAAAAAACAAAGAGCTCATTCAAGTACTTCACCCCTTCCATAATATGTGTAGTTTGAGAGCATAAAGAACCACAAAAAGCAATGAAACTGATTTACTCAGATAAAGAAACTCATCAGGGCATTAACATTTGGCCTAGGTCTAGTATCCATGCTTACCTGTCTCAGAAAGCAACTTTGTAGCTTCTAGCACTTTCTCAGTATAAACTCCAGCTTCGTAGTTCTCCATTTCAGCATTGATGATGTGTATGACCCGTGCCGCCCGGCCCCTGATAGCCCCCGCAGTCCGGTCCAAGGTATCCACGTCCCCTTCTTGGAGGGCTATCACACATTTGTTCACATCCTCCAAAATGTGATTTTCTGTGGGTGGGACGTATACATTTATGTGACTTTACATCACTGAGAACTTCATAAGCAACCTAAAATTACTTCAACATCTTCTATGATCCCTCACCTTACATATTTCAATACACACCTGATAACACTGAAATGGCATTTAAAGGACAGAGTTTAGAATTGCAGTAGTCATTGCAAAGACTGAGTGCTATCCAGGGGGCTTGTAATTTAAAAAGCCCCCTGGATAGCTTGTAACATCACACAGATTGCAGGTGCTACTCCAAGAGGTTCTGAATCAGTAGCTCTGGGCTGGGGACCTAAGAAATTGAGTTGCTTTGAAGTTTGCAGATGTTTTTTATTTGGAGACCACAGTGACAATTACTGACATGAAGAACAAATCTTCTTTTGTTCCAAAGTTCTAATCTTACTGCCTAAGAAGGTCTTTTAGGAGGTGCTGTGGCAGCTAATATAAAGCTCTCTGACCTAGTTGCACTATTTCCAAACACTAACAGAGTTGAAAGTTTGGGTGCCAGTTTGTTTGATTATGTTTTTATTAAGAAAAGACTTAATGACAATATAGAATGAACAAATATCACCCAGTCTTTTAAAGTCACATCATATAGAAGGTGTATGCCCTGATAACATTGATGAGGTTAACAGGATCGTAGAGTTTCCTACAATTAAAATGCAATCCAATCTTGTCACTGGTTTTATCAGATTCCAAACAAAGCAAGCATTCTCCTGCCACTGAATAACTACAAAATTAACTGGCAGGAAGTAAAGTTTTACTCTTTATGGAGAAAAGGCTTAGGTCTTTTTTAAAATTTTATTGTCTCTAACAGAAGAAACAATGTAAATTCAGCAAGCAGATGATGTTTTATTTCTCATGTCCAATGTGAGATTGGTAATTATGTCCTTTGAATATTATTCAAAAATATAATTCTAAGAAAATGTTTAAAATGTTCCGTGCCCTATGGAGGACTATCAGTTATATTAAGTACTAATCTCTATGGAGTTGTTAAAATTTAAAAAAATCTAAAATTAAATTAAAATTAAATGGTAGTTTTTCTACTGAAAGAATGATCCTAATCTAATTAAAAGGCAGCAAAAACATGCTTTTATGGATATGACTGCATGTATTTTAAGGAAACCAGAGTAGGATTAAAGTCCAGGGCAACAAAAACATCATAATCAGTCAACTCATCAACTAATTTGCTAAATGGGTCATCAAGTTAGTCATGCTGTGTGAATAAAATATTAATCTTACTGATGTTAGAGTTTACTAATTTTTCCAAATGAACTTACAGTTTTACTCAGCATTTACCAGACTTTTCCAATTAAAAGGCCCCCTTTTATTGAAACATGAGTCACAGTTCTTTCAAGCTAGTAATTATACTGACGATGGAATACACTTAAAAGCCACTATGATTCAGAATGTTTTAACACAGATTTATATTTTGTTAATTTAAGCACTAACAATGCATTTGAGAAAGACTTGCACCTGTTCATGTAAACATAAATGTTTTATCAAAGGACTACACTTAGTAAATACATAGGTTCTTGGATGCCATGTGATACCCTGTCCCCCCCTCGCGCCCTCTAGTATGGGACTGTGTGTTTGCAAACTTACTGGTCTAGTTTATATCAAGAAAGGCAGGGAATTATTTAAAGTCAAAATCTACATGAGATTCATAATTGCATACCTGATACCACTGTACAGATAACAGGTAATTAGAGACATTGAATGAAAGGATTCATTGGAAAGAAACAATACATTACAGGTTATTATCTCAAGATATTTTGAAGACAATAAATTTCTGAAAGAAGGATATAGAGGAAGGCCATTCAAAATAGAAAAAATAAAGGTGAAAGTGTGTGTATTGGGATACATACAGTCCAGAGATTGCACTACAAGTAGAAACTGCCAGGTATCTCTGATGATACACTTTAATATCCACCACGGTATATAAACATGTCATATAGCATTTGAATGCAATGGATTTTGCAATAAAGTTTCTTGAAATTTTGCAACTGTACTCATTTTGATAAGACATAATTTTGTTACTTTAAAAAAATCAATGATGACAAAACTACTCCATTGTTATAAACCACAAAAGCCATGCTTTACAAATACAAAACCAAAGCCACTGTATCACTTTAAAAATAAATTCAAGATCTTTGAGATTTAAAATAAAAAAGAATAAAAAAATAAAGCAAAAGTCTTGGGTATTATGGAGTTGGGTTACTGGCTTTCTTAGATCTTAGATTTCTACAATTTTGTGAGCGAAATCCAAGAATTAAACTGTGACATGGTTAATGCCAAGACGCCCATTTTAAACACTATTAAAAAATGTAGTTTTTGCTCAGTGGGAAAGGTTTAAATGTTCTAATGCAGCCATTTCACATTTTTATGAGCCCAGACAACAACTGAAAATTGGTTTTGCTCCTGTAATGTTAATAGCAAGCATCGTCGTTCCCCAAACCTGATGCTTTTCATATGAACAAATTAAACATTCACATACGTAAGTTCAGGTAGCATAAAGAAAACAATTACAGTCTTTTAAAAAACCAAGATCTTTGTTGTTGTTATTGTTGATACTGTTTTTAATAGAGTTTCCTGCTGGCATAGATATTGCCCTAAGAAGAAACTGATACCTAAAATGTCATTAATGCCATTCCAAAATATCTCCTGGGCCAAACTTGCAATTTATTAATGCAAATGTTTGGCACTGGCTCAGAAAGGAGCTGAGAAGTAGTTTCCCCAACTACTGGGCCATGTCCACAGCCGGCCAGCAGGAAAGAGTGGGCTGTGTCATTATTTGTCAAGCCCTGTCTGTGGAAAGGTGCCTGCTGCCTGATTGTCAACTCCAAAGGCATGCTTCAGCGGGCTCTGCCAACCTGGGTGCCTGACAGTGCCTGTTCACTTGCCTGTCGTGGCTTGCCGTGGCATTTGTATCACTCAGGTTGGACTGCACAGTGTTATCAACGGGAGCCAAAGCCTTTTCTTGTTGCTAGTAATAATGAGATGCACAATGGAATGGCAGGGAAAAAAGTAGCAAAGCGGTGAGGCTGGGGGGGGGAGGAAATTAAGAAAGCTTTGTAGCATTCAAAAAGTCTGCGATAAGATCTCTCACCTTGCTTCATCCCACCCTCAGAAATTCACATACATGCATTTGAAGAAAACGGTAAGTGGACACAGGTTTAAGTTCTGGAATATTCCTCTAGTGGAAAAAAAAAGTAGCTCATAGGTATTTTCTATTGACTTGTAGGTAGAAAGGGATTCAGAAGAAGGTTTCCAGAGGAACGGGGGTTTGTCGGGAGAGATCTAAGGTTGGGTAGGCAGGCCAATAATGGGACACTGCAGTCACTCTGCAAAAATTGAGCAGATATTAGAAAAAAAATTAGTATCTGTGGCTACCTTTCTATTCCCCAGGATCCAAAGCTTCAACACCCTTATCTAAACAATTTCTAAGCACTTTAAAAAAAAATGCATTTTCGGGAGTATCTTGTATAATTTAGGACTTAGTGCTCACTTCGGCAGCACATGTAATGTTAGGACATAGTCATCAACAAAGCAAAAACTCCAGGAATGATACTATACTAAGTTGGTTTATCAGCCAACCCAGAGTCAAGGTGACATTTAAAGAAATGGACAGTTTATATTAAAACAAACAAACAAACCTCCATGGAATAAAAAGGTATTTTTAATTTATTTTAAGAATTTAAAACTGGGAATGAGGGTACCAGAGGTGAGGAAAGGGACCTGAAATGAAAGTAAAAAGCAGCAAGGGAAGAAAATTTCTTTTTTATCTTGACTTACTGAAAAGTATAGTTTCTGAAAAGAAAGTGATGGATTTTTATTCATCTCTGCCAAGTTATCTACCCTTTCACTGACTCTGTCCTCGAAGCAAGACTCAGAATGCTAATACTTATCTTACAGAATTTTGGTGAGATTTTAAGCAAATAGGCGTGAGTCTGACAAATTACATACTAGCCTGTGTTCGCTCGTTTTCGCCATCTGTCTTGTCCTGCCCTCCATCATTGGTAACCTAGCTTTTCATTGCTCATTAGATCTATAGATTTAACTCCACTGCCTTAGACTCAAGCCTCCAATTGACATTCACTGTCTATTTTTTTTTTCCATAAAATAGAAAGACTGGAACTAGGAAACAGATTTCAACCTGGCAGCCTCCCTGTAGAAATCACTTGCACATAGCTGCAGTCGCTGTTCTGTCTGCTTGGCTCCCCTCAGCAGTGATATGATCCCTTCCCTCTCAGGCCTCAGTCTGCCAAAGGCTGGCCAGGCCAGGTCTAATACTGGGAGAGCTGATAGACATCAGTTCCTCACACCTGGATGTAGAATCAACACCTCACCAGTTCAAACTTTCAAGGGTCACTTGTCTCTTTCAATGCCTCAGAAAAAAAGGCCGATGTTTTCTGTGACCTCCTCTCCATAGGAAAGCTTCCAGTTGAACTGGTCAAATATGTTTAGTCAAAACTGTTTGGAAAAATGGCCCACTTGCTAGTCAGCAACCCAACCTATGAACAGCATGATTATAACAGCCAACTGACTTTACAGATATCCAAACCTACCAGCTTCCTCTGGTCTGGCTTCATTTACAATGCAGAAAATTACAACCACAGTGGGGACCTGTTATATTTTTCTTATGCTCACTTCCTGTACATCCTCACAGCTCACAGACAATTGCTCCCAAGTGGCTTCCAGTAGACTAATTCTGTGTCTTCTACTTCTACCTGTTCATAACAAAACTTTTCACTGGCTATTTTATTAGATAAATGACCCAAATAACATAACAAAAATTGCAATAAATAGTTGCTTTTTGTTAAGACACAAAACATGTAACCAGTTTCATATTCCAAAATCCTCTTACACCGGGGTGATTCAGATGTATTGAAAATTTATTCTGCTAAAAATTCTATGGAAACTAAAAGGGCATCTAGCCCCTTTAATAAACCTGTTCAGGCTCTGACGTGTTTATCAGCTGTGTATTTTTTTTCCCCTCTGATGTCTTAACTCACTGTCTTGAAATAAGAATTTTCAAGAGGGTGCTATCATCACATGTGTAGAGATGACCAAGGAGAGCACTTGAATCACAGACCCGTGACATTTGCGAGACATTTCTTATCTCATTCTTTTATGCCTTGTCAGGGACTGTGTGTGATGATTACCTGAGACAGACAGGAAGTCATCCACCGAGGTGATGTCATCCACCGCCTCCGTCAGCACTCGGACCTGCTTCTCCCACTGATCTTTGAAGACGTCCATGTTATCCTGCGCAACTTTGCTCTGCGGTCGGGCAGCCAGCGTGAGAGCAGCATTGATGACCTATTTGTCAGAAATAATCCAGGGACACGATGAGCACACTCTTCAAAAGGAGAAGCACGGTAAAACCATGTTGAAACCATGCACCCTGAAGCTTCGACAGATAAATGGGGTGGTGTAGTCTGGGACAATCAAAAACATGAAAGATACAGTAGCTCATACATTACCTATAATGTTTGTTTTACTTCTTCTTTCTAAGATACAGTGATTACTCTCAAGTTTCAAAGTGCCATTTACTTAGCACACATGTGGGAGAAATATAAGTCCTGCTTTCTACATATGCAAGCTTATGGTTAACTTATAGAGCCAAGACAAACAGATGTGGAGCACATCAATCACAACCTAAAGCAAATAGAACAAAGTCAATATGAGTGAAGAGGTGATAATTGCCACAGTGATTCTGAATACATGGAGTAATTAGAAATTTTTTTTTTTTTTTTGAGGAAGGTAGAACTTTAAACAACTTGGGATTGATGGGTAACACTTTCCATTTAGAAAAAAACAAGGCAAAAAAAGAAGGGATGCGAGAGTTTGAACGGAGAGGGTCCCAGCTTAGTCACCAGGAAGCTTTGAAATGAAGTGAGCAAGGCTTACCTGAGGACACAGGCTGTCAATCTGGGTGGCCGCCATCCGGACTAATTTCACCCCTTCCTCGTTGTTAGAGATGGAACAGGCTAAATTGGCAACCTGCATTGAAGAGGACTCCAGTGAAAATCACGTTGAGGCAAAGGAAAGTTCACTGTTCCTTGACCTTGTGACTTTTCTGAAAAATGTCCCTTCCAGGAGAAGGGTTTCTCCAGTATGATAAGGGATCCATTCTGTACAAAGCCAAATATTACCACTTCATATGCTAATGTGGGCATTTCTGCCAGAAGACCAGACTGCTTGCTAATAGCAAAGTATTGCTTCAAGATTCTTAAGCATACACAGTGATACATTTTAACAGCGTTGCTTTGAACTGTTTTCCCCTGTGGGATACCCTGATCTGCCTGCACTCTCTCTTCAGCCCCCTAGGATTCATCACGTGGAGTAGAACATCAGTGTTTAACTCTGACCAGTGAGAGAAATGCTACAGGCAATGCTTTGGATTTAAAAGATACTCGCTGTATATGAAATCAGAATGCTCTGCCCACAGGATCCCAGATCTGTCTAACAGTTCTAGTCTACCAGTACCCAAGGCAAATGCCTTGCAGGGCAGATGAGAAGCACGTAGAAAACACCAGCATGACTCAACAGGCAGCAATGGAATATGTAGCAAATCAGAGAATGCAAATCTACCACACAGGCACACAAATTTGATTTTCCTAAAACACTATCCAAGCCAAAACAGCTGAACTAAATTCAAGTTCCCAGGTCAAGCAGTTCAATTTATGTTATTCCTTCTTATCAAGGAATGAGAGTTGGTAATACAAGGTTAGGCTGATTGGCCAAGGTCAACAGCACACAAAGCTACCATCAAAGCACTGATCAGTCCTTTCAGGCTGGTGTGGATAAGACAGGAGATTAGGGATTAGAAAGGCCAAAAGAGAGGAGAAGCACAGCAAAGGCCTGGGGCAACAGGGCAAACAGAACCAGTGATTAACAGAGAGATAACCCCTTGTGCTTCCTACCTACAGATCCTTTGTATGCTGACCTCTAGTTTCTTCTTCCCTGGGAGATAATATGAAGTAGGGGGATATTAAAATGTACTACAGGTGTGCTCGGCTCAACACGAGAGGAAGTTCAGTAAGTGACTTAGAGAAGTGAACACAGAAGTAGAAATTATCAGGCTCCATCATGAAACATCTAAGTAATCACTTTACCTTCCTAGGGCTGTGTTCTATCAGCAACAAGTGACAGGGAGGAGGCAACAAAAGGTGACCATCATAAAGCTTTAGCACAGGAATCCCTTCATGAAGTTTTTAAGAAGGATGAAGGATATCTGATGCCTATTAGAGTGATGATACATACTAGAAGTCAACTTTTAAATGAGTTACAAACACGAACATGTAGTTTCTCTCTATCTATATTCCACCTTCGATTTCTCGGAAAATTTTTGCTATATTTAGTTTTCAAAATAAGTCTAAGAAAAAAGAAATATATTTTGTTCTGCTCCTTCAAAGGAAAGGATGTTAAATTCCTGGGGGTCCTAAAGGTTCTTGGTAGTCAATAGGGATTAATATTGCAGGTTTCTTAACTTTAATTTCCTCTTGTTATAGTACATTTTATCCATTATTCTGTATTTTGTCCAAACTTTGTTATATTTGCATTTTATATTTTGACTCATTTTGCATTTCTTTTATTTAAATTTTTAGTAGCATGCGTTTGAGTATCTACTCACTACATTCCTCATGGGAAGTTGATATATGTGTACTATTCAATTCAATTCTTTTTTCATTCCTTTCCTATCTTCCCCTTCTTTGTAACTCTTGGTCCCCTTATCTTTTGCAAACAATGTATGTCCCTATTTTCTATTTTTATTTTGCTTGTCATTTATAATTTGAGTTTCTTTTATAAGAGAAATTATCAAATACTTAAGTTTATACAATTCATATTATATAAACCAGATAAATGGATAATGGATGAAGTATAGTATTTATACACATTGGGGTACTACTCTGCCATAAAGGATAAATTTGAATCATTTGTAGAAAAGTAGAAGAACCTTGACACTATAGTGTTAAGTAAAATAAACCATTTTATATTTCACATGCCTAATTCAATACATGTCAAATTGGTATTCTACATATGTATTTATTGAATAAATGGAATAATAACTTTTAAATTGTGTAGAACTTTTGTACACAGTGGTGATCTGGAATACAGAACACATGATGGAGTCTCAAAAGCAAGGCTGAATTAAAATACAATTTGGCTAGACAGTTTTTTTCTCTACCTTCTGACAGAAGTCTACCAACCCTAATGATGTTAAACAATGGCTCCTACATTCTGTCCTCGTAAGTCTAAAACACATCTCTATTTATGGTGGCGTGGAAAAAAATCAGGATAGTTGCACAATTTTCTAGTACCATATATATTTTTAATTTACAGTTCTATCTTTTATTCTTCAGTTAAACTCTTCATACATCTGCTTTTGAACAAGTTTTTGTTCCATGAAATGATGGTTTTGGATAATGCCCATAACAGTCCTTTACCATTCTTGCTTGGTGGTTGAGAGAGTTTTGAGATCACATTTTTGAAAGTAGTTGACAATTGCGAAAAAGTATGACACAAAAACATGAAAACTGAAAATTCCCCAGAAACCAAGACTTAGGTCAATACTTTCTTGCATCACTGTAGGAAAAGTAAAAAAAAAAAAAAAAAAAAAAAAAAAAAAAAAAAAAAAAAAAAAAAAAAAAAAAAAAAAAAAAAAAAAAAAAAATATATATATATATATATATATATATATATATATATATATATATATTAGCACTGAAAATAAAAATAATAGCTCTGGACCAAGTCCTCAGTGACTGGTAACATAAGGAGAGACAGAAAGAACCAGGCATAATTTGTTTCCTGGAAGGACTCTCACTACCTAGGAAACATTCTTGCAAGAAAAGAAATGATCAACTCATAAGATAAACTCAGACTTTTAGGAGATGAAGAAATAATAAACCACATAGCTGATACTATGAAAATATTTATGGTAAGATGCTGGTGAGAAAAAAGTCATACACTTACTTGTATCCTGAATAAAAGAAACCAAAGCTTAATACCTAAGTTAATAAATTCACAAGTAAAAGTGCACTTATGAAACTGTCGAGGGAATTTAAATATTTGATATTATGGTATTATTAATAATTTAAAGTATGTTAATAATATGGTATACTGGTAACTTTATAAAAAAGAGTCCTTATGTTTTCCAGATACACAATCCAGATGTTAAAGGATGAAAGATGGTTAGAATTTGTTTCACAATTATCAGAGATCAGGTAAATGAGTAGAGAACAACACTAGCCCATAGTTTATAACTGTTGAATGTGAGTGATATTTCATTATACATTCTCTAGTATGGAAAATGCTTGAGTTTTTCCACAATAAAGACCACAGACTATCATATCACCAGCTAGGGTAAGAATGAATTTCAAGGGTGCACAGTACAAACCAGAGAATCATCTGGCAGTGAGGCTTGTAGGTAAAAAAAGAGTCCCACTGTGGGGATAGAAGAGAATCACAGTCACAGATGCAGCTCTGAGGGTCCCAGGACTTCCCATATGTGCTGGCTGTGTGTCATTATGTGGAAACTCATGGTGATCCCGAGGACTTAGGCTTAAGAAGAGCTGGACTCTTGCACCAAGGAGATGCCAACCAGTAACATTCACATGCCGACAATTAACTTTTCTTTGTGTATCTTTTGAAATGTTTTCTCATTTTTACAGTTTAAGTAAATGCTGATGTGGCTTAGGCCTATTGAGGGAAACAAATCACCCACCAGAATCTGAGTAGGGAGAACAGTGATAGCAACTCTTGGCAACATAAAAAGCTGGCAACTCCTGATAGGCCTCCAATTATTTATTCTCTTTAATTTTACTGATCGACAAATCCTACAGCCTGGCAGCCTCCACTCTGCAATGTACTCCCGCTGTTTAATTCCACTTAAAATCAGACTTTCATTTACCATGTATTCTGAAACATTCTGAAAATACTTTCAATATGATGCTAAGGATTTTAGAATCTCCAAAGTCAGGCTTGTGTATTTTAAGTTGGTCATGGACTCCATCCAAACCTCTACCTTCCTCATTCTCCTTTGGCTCCCTTTTCTTTGCTTCTCACTGAAATAACTGGCATCATGGTGACTCTGAACATGGTTTTATTGTTGTTTGATTTCTAAACTTCTGTCAGCAAATGACCCTGTGCTTCAGTCTCTGAAGCAGCTCTAATCAAAATGTAGCTTGACAGAGCAGGTGATATTTCAATATTAGTCCAAACAGACAGCACACAGTAGGTACTAGACAATTAACTGCACTTAGCTGCCCTTTAATTACAGCTCTGATGTTACCATACAAGAAATTCTTTATAAAATAAAAGAACCTATTTTTTCAAAGCACAATATTCTCTCCCCTGTGACCGATTTAACCTGATGGGTGAAGGGAATGAGGAAGAGAATAGTGGACTATAATCACTAGACATTTGAAAAGATTACTGTGAGTAAAAGAGCAGACAATAGCACAGTAATGGATTGCTCAAAAAACACTAAGCACAATGATTAAATTCATCAGGATTTTAGAACTTGCTTAAGACAATCAAGCAGGTAACATTTATGAGACATACATGCCTAACTGGTTTAGGTCTTTCATATCTCCATTCTTAAAATCTTTAGAGGCTAACTGAGGCAAGAAGAGTGAAAGCTTAGAAAAGAATAAAACATATAATTAGGTATTAAATTGAGGGCTATATAAACTGCTTGGAGATTTCTGAAAGTGAATTAGCCCATAAAGATAGGTGAGTCCGTAGATGAACTAATTGTTCTAAATTCCTGTCAATCTGCTATGAAAGGAAGTCCTGCTCCATAATTGTTGGCCACAGAAAGGAGTAGAGGAAGTAAAAGCTGGAAAGACAAGGTCTTCTAAATCTGACTTAATGTCTCAAAAACAAGTGAACTGAAGAAAACGGAGGAAATTTAATAAGCATCACTAAATTGTATGCTGCTGACTACATAACTCTAAGAAAAAAATCCATTAGTACTTCTGTATAGGAATCTCTAGACATACCATGGAAAGGCAAATTACAGATCTTGTAATACTTTTTTGCTGACTGATTAGTCCAACATTTGCCTGCTGAATGGTTACATATTTTTTGTCTTCATCTGGGGACATAATGTGTAAGTAAGTGAAGCAACTAATAATATCGTTAACCAAATTAGAAAGAAAAGTCAGCAAAGACAGTGGATGTTGATGCTCACAAGGACTTCCCCTCTGGAAGTGAATTTGTATTACTTTTGGCATCCACTCTCAAGCCCTTTAATACATGTCCTTGCTAACCAAATCCAGAGTGGCAATAATCCTGAGACATGGATTGGAAAGTTCATTCTGCAAAGATCTGAAACATGAAAGGCCTTCTTAGGAATATACTGTGACAATTTAAAATGGAAGGGATTTCTATTCTACTTCTATTTCATTTGATTTGTTGTTGTTGTTGTTTTGTTAGTGCCACAAACGGAACCCAGGGCCTTACGGTTCACCGTTAGGCGATGCCAGCTGAGTTTCATCACAAAGCCCGGTTCAGCTGCAGGTGCAGATGAGCGGTGATTAACATGTGTGCCACCCGTTTTGTGTGCAAATCAACTCTGTCTCAAAAATGCTCCACAAAAACGTCTTGAGGAATAATCTTTAATTAGACATCGAAATCCCTACTGATAAAGTATTTAGTGCAAAGTCATACAAGGTACATCAGAAAGAAATGAGAACATTTTCTCCTTTTCTGGCCCTGAAGATCAAATTACATTTTTAAATATTTGTGTTTATGTTCAATTCCAAAAACAACACATATTCAGTGCATTCGACTCCCAAATGCTGTATCATTTCATTAATTTTCATATTTTCAGGTATCAGAGTGCTGTTTTAAGAAGAAGACA
The DNA here is from genome assembly GCA_004027295.1 of Dolichotis patagonum. Classification (NCBI taxonomy): domain Eukaryota; kingdom Metazoa; phylum Chordata; class Mammalia; order Rodentia; family Caviidae; genus Dolichotis; species Dolichotis patagonum. The sequence continues at coordinate 82,601 of PVJX010004286.1, forward strand.
TTATTATAAAGCAGAACAGGCTGGGGATTTAGCTCAGTGGCATAAGCGCCTGCCTTGCAAGTGCACAGTCATGAGTTCAATCCCCGGTACCAAAAAAAAAAGCAGAATAGCAATTTGGTGGTCCATATAGCATTTGCTCCTTATGCTAATATTTCATCATTATCATAAATTTGTGGAAAAACTGAGCTTATTTATTATTGAAAGGAAATTATTTTAATTTACAGTCACCAATCATATGGCTGGATGAAGCTACAGACAGCAAGGATGATGGCATGAGTTCTATGCAAACTGTTACCTTTCCTAACCATGCTGGCAGTGAGGAGTGTTGTGGTCTCAGTCTGAAGCTTTATTTAGTTATTTGCATTGATATAATTAGCACACACACACACACTTGCATGGAACACAGGGTTCCATCGGCACAGGCCTTCTGCATGATAGAGGGAACTTATAAGTCAGTGTGAAATGAAATGATATACCTTCTTGATAACTTTGGGTGGCAAGACAGGAGCAGCTGTAAAGACAGGAATTTGGGCTTAGGGAGCTGATGGACTTTCACAGACATAGACATGAAAGCAAAATTATTTGGCTGCTACAAAGAATTTTACAGAAGTGAGTCCTTTGGTGTTGGAGTGTTACGGAATCCCTTTAAAAGGCAGGAGCTACACACTGGGATGAGTTTATCAGTCTGATCACTAGAAACTGAGGTACTGAAGGATCAGGGGGCTTATACCTTAGGGATAATTTGATAGAGGATGGATGGATCAGTAGACAGCCACACAGCTGGGCGCCAGCATGCAGACACCAGGGGATGAGAGAGTCTAGAAAACCTCTATGTTCTTGCTTCTGTTGTAAATGACCTCTGTGAAGGATCAGGCATTCTTGATTATTCTATATACTTACAATTTTTTAAGTCATGTAATTGCTAAGAGCCTGTTCTGTTATTCTTGCCAGTTGAAAAAGATGTTTTCCATCTCTGAGCCTCAATTGCCCCAATTATAAAATTTAAGATAATAATAGCCTCTGCCTTATAAAGCTGTTACAAGATTAAAGTGAAAAAATGGACCAGGGAGGATTTGGCAAATATTAGTTTTATACTGTTTATTGAAAGCTCACTACAAAAGAGATTTTAATGATAACACACTACCACTGATTTACTTAGTCATTCAGTAAATACTAATTGAGTGTCTCTATATGCCAAATATTAAAAATACAAGTTCAATATTATTCATGCCTCAAAGGAGCTTGTATTTTAGTGAGAAGACAGAATTTAAACAAATAGAGTCATCACTTGGTATCTGTGTGAATGAGTTCCAAGTTCTTCCATGAAATGGTATAATCTTTTTATAAACCATGTACATCATCCTATACCTTACATTACCTCTAGATTACTTTTAATACCTTTTACAATGTAATGCTATATCAGCAATTATTATTATACTGTATTGTTTAGTAAATAAAGGCCAAAAAATGTACATATTCAGTATGAGTGCAATTTTTCTGCAACTACTTTTGGTCTGTGGATAATTGGAACCTGAGGATACAGAGGGCCAGCTGTAAGGTGTTTTAACTCCAAAGGAAATACAGAGGAGGCTATGACAAAGCAAGGTCTACTTTACATATAATTTGCATAGCTTAGCCCAAAAAAGTATGTTAAGTTTGTATAAAGTTGCCATCCCAAGTATTTCATTTTTGTCGCTGCTTCTCACTTCTTATTATATTCCAATATTTTCTAAATACTTAGGGACATTGATTTAATGATTAGAATTCACTATGGGTGCTGCGTCATTGGTGGTAAATCATACATTTAGGTGATGCTTCTATACATTTATTATCACCAAAACTGAAGCAACATATATCTTTAGGCATCTCAGTTTTGCTCATGAGAGAAGGGAAATGTCCACCTGAAGGAGCCTATTACATCACATGTGTATAGATGGCCTCACAACTTGCTGACAGCTCCCCAGGATTAAGCAAACTTCAGTTCTCCAAGGTACCAGCATCGCACCTGCATACTTATTGTGTGTCCTTGACTTCTCTGCCACAGTATCATCTGAATGAACTTCCAACTATTCATTCTGTACATTGTAAGTGTAAATTGGAATTGTTCAAAAAGTTACTTCATTCTACTCCAGATATGCTGAGCATTCTTGTAAGACAGAAGCCTCCAAAACCCTTTGCACACAGCTGAGATCATAAGTGTTCAATTCCAATTTTCGGACTACTAAATTTCACAAATTCTTTCATTCTGTAGAAATAAGAGAACTACTCAATTTGCCATGACTTTGTCACACCAAAGAGGGAACTGGAAACAGTTGTATGTTTCTTGTACCATCTTTTTTTTTTCAATTTAACATTAAATCAGCAGTCAGCAACTAATCCCAAATGAAGTATGTACAACATCCTGCCACATGGAACTGCAAAGCAGTTTCTTTATGGTCCCATGGGGCTCACCCCACTACCTGAAGTTGTAAACCTAGGACCACACAAATCTCCATTTCTAAGGCTCTTTTGGGATGCAAAACAGCTCTTTCACTTGTGTTCTTAAGGACTTATACACACCACCACAAGCAAAAGCTATTTGCATGCCTCCGCTTAAATTAAAGTGATCAGTCTGCCCTGGTGACTTTAATGGAGGTAATCACCAGCTCACATTCATGGACAAATTGGTGTGCCTGCTTCATAACTGAATTGCTCCGCATAAATCTATATCCTTCACATATAAAAACCTTAGTGGCTTAAAATAATGCAGTAAAACATCACCTAATGCCTTCTTGATACTGCTTCATCAATAATGCGTGGTTATGTGAAAAGCTTAGGAGAGGCTTATCATTCGGTTATCTAAACCACACCATGAATGTAATGCCTTTTTAATTACTGAAGGCCCCCTGCAATTTTGTGCTCTCCATCTTTACATGAAAGAACTAAAATACTACTACTCTCTACTATCATTTTGTTTCTCAGTGTCTCATGTAAGTAAATGGAATCTTCAGTTTTCCAGTGAATAAAACATGCTGACCTTCACATATGTGGGCTGCATATTAGTACGATGGGCACTCCAGGTTCTGTCTCAGCTGATGGAGAAGAGCTGCACTGAACCATCCGGTGCTTGACATTTAGCAAGTGCCAAGGAATGTTTGCAGAATGCAGCTCCAGATAAATAAATGTGCACAGGAACTCTCTATAGCCTCATATATTTCAAGAAGGCAAATGGAAGAGTAAAGTCAAAGCCATATCTAAAACGTTTAATGAGTCTCAACCGTTCCATTCCATACTAGATCTATGGCTTCAGCCACACAGGCATAGGATTCCAACTTAACCAGGGAGATAGGAAACACCACTTATGTCTTAGGTTGTCATTTGGAAGGATGGGGAAAAGGGGCTGTGCCTTCCAAGAAGCTCAACATTCTGCCAAGGTAACTTTTAAGAACCTCATGCCATTGAAGATTTCTCATTCACCCTGCCCAGCAGGAAAGCTCTTTTATCTAAACTCCCTCATGCTTACTGCCTGCATCACTGATTACTATTTACCACATACTGTAGTATGTAGATGGATAGACAAATACATAAACATAGAAGTGGATACTTAAGAGATGCACATAAACACCATGCATCTTCAGGTAAACTTCAGTAGCCTCTTTGAGGATAATGTTTGAGTTACACTCATCTTGGTGGGCCCCTTGGCCCACAAGACTTCACACCAGCAAATATAAATGAGGTGCCAAGGAAGTCTATCCTGGAATTTTTCTTATCTCCTGCTCTCATTTGCCCTTATTTTTTCTGAGTGTTGCTCCCCTTAATGTTAACTGTTTACTTAGGAAAGGGTTCTATTTAATTTATATAAATGTGACTGAAGTCACATTTTTTCCTTATAGATAATGCAACAACTGGACTCAATTAAGATGTTCCTGAGTCTTCAAGAACTTTGAATGAAAAGTACACTGTACAAACTTCAGGTTTTCTAAACAAGCTTTTGGGAAAGTATGACAAGGATTTTTCCTACTCCAAGTTCTTATAAAAATTCTTCCAAATGTCTTTTTTCACCTGATCATCTGTGTTTATCAATCAAGTTTACTGGAACAAACCTTTGTCAATTTACATGTAATCTGTGACCAAATTTTCACTGCAATGGTAGAGTTGAGAAGTTATGACAAAGATTATATGACACATGGGCCAAAAATAACTACTATCTAGACTTTTATAGAAGAAGATTGCCAACCTGTAGTTTAGATAGAAACTTGGGCAAAATCAGCTATTTGATCCCATCAAACGTATCAAATTTGCCAGTGTATCTTCATAGCAAGAGATGGGACAGGTATTAAATTATAGTATTTATAACACAAATATGTTTTAAAAAGTGTATTAGCAAGGGCACATATTTTTAACAAATAAAAATATGCACACTGATAGGTCCACTTAACAGCATTATAAAACCAAAAAAAAAAAATTATTGAAAGAGTAGGAGGGGGACCTGGAGTAGTTCTCCCAGGAGGACCCCCTAGAATGCAGTCCACTGCCCCTGGCATTACATGAAAGTCTGCTAGTGAGATAGAATAGCAAGTTTGAGGTGACAATACTGTATGCCTTTGTGCCCAGTATAACCCAACATCCATCCACTCCTGAAACTGGAAGCTTTCTCCAGGGGCCTCTTTAAATTCATCAAGATGGCGATTTTGAAGCCTTTCCTATTGAACCACTTGAAAAATCTACTTCATCTTTCACCACCCCTATTCCACCCAGTCCCTTGAGACCTGCTCTCCAATTGGGGCTTTAGTGATCTGCACCATTGGCCCAGCACAAATCTAGAGTATATTCAACAGGAAATGCCAGTCCCTAGAGGCTGTTTGGCAAAATCTTGTACCTGAACACACTGCAATGGACATTGTTCAGAGGAGAAGAACTAGGAACTAGGAATTGGCAACCTTCCCACAGCTTCAGAGACTTGTAAATAGATGGCGATTATAAGGTGAGGGGAGATGACCTCCTATCCTTTGCTACACAAGAGAGATGTTGAAGAAATGACGGTCAGGCACTCTCAACATTAATAGCTGCCACTCAGCTCCTGAAACTCGCCAACTCTCCCTTTTCCTACCTACACTGCACCCTACAATCTTTCCAGGCTCAGTTCCTCAAAACAGCTTGCTTGACTGTACTGTTACCATTTCTTCTTTTCCTATTTGCTCATCCATTTTTCAAGTTCCCTCATTATACTTCAGTTTTCATATTCTGGATTCTGGGACCCGCTTCACATTCGCCTTTGCCTGACAACACTCCTAAGTATTTTTCCTGGCTATGGAACCCCACTAAGCCAGCCTACAGGCCCTCACCTATAGTCTTCAGACCTGCGGAAGCTGTTACAGTTCCTTTGTGCTGCTGTCCTACAACACTCACATGTAAAAGACTCATGGCTTCACCTAACATGTCCACAAATCTCTCCCAAGTTAGAAAAATCCCTATGTAACCTGGGAACCCTCTTAGAAAGGGGCCTCAGGACACAGAGTCCTTTTTCTTCTAATGTGACTTTCCAACAGCCATTTCTGTCTCCCTGGGCAAGTAGATGCAGTCATCACAGTCCAGAGTCCATGGCCAAGCATGGAACACAGATGCACTCTGGTTTCATCCTCAGGCCCTCAGGAGATCAAGGCCGAGTCTAGCAGGAAGGAGCAGCTGCATCACATAAAAGTACATGAGATCTTCCAAGTCAGGTTATTCTTATGACCAGTACCAGCAAGGGCAGGCCTAGTCCCACAATTCCCTTCAAATGAGCCTCAACTCATTTGAAGTCCCCTTGCTATAAGAGGACTCTTTTGCTTTCATCTTTAGGCTGTCATTTTTTTAATCTCCTAATTTAATCAGCCATCTAGGTGAATGGCCAGGCCCAATCTTTCAATTTGCATGCGAAATAAAGCTAAAGATGGCATCTAATATTCCTGGGAAGGAGCAGATAATGAGGTGCTCTATGCATTGGATTCTCTTTAGTTTTGCCAATTTTCAGACAGCCAGTTTCCTTGTTACTGTTGTTTTCGTTATTTACTACTTGGATTTTGCCTCAAATAGGTCTTGCAGTTTTGTTTTGGAGCATAGATTTAGCAAGCACACTAACAGTGGGACCCTCAATAAAAGTGTGTGTGTATACACAGAAGAAGGAAGAGGGCGAAAGAAGGCTATGAAGATATTTGAGAGTCTTCACCGATTTTTAAGCGTTTAGTTGAGTAAGCAATAGTTTCGATTACAACATTTCCTGCAATGTTTGTAACATTTTAAAGGACTTAATATCTATCCTTTCACAACAGAGTTAATATTCACAAAGAGGTGTACATTTTTTTTCCATTGGCATTATTTACTGATAAAATGTGAGTGTCAGGTATGCCCATGGACAAAAAGTACTTAGTGAGTTATTTGTCTATGGTCTTCAAGCTAATAATAGTCTTATTAAAAAAATGGTTAAAGAACACACAGAGAAATATGTGTTTATATTTGGCCAATAGAGCCCAAAATGGTTACTTCTCAAGGCACTGTTTGCTGATCCTTCAAGGATGATTGTAGTATTAAAAATAAGAAGACTTGTGGTGTTTGTTTGCATAGCAATTAATATTTGAGCTGCCCTGACTATCTTTGCCTCAGATCAGGAGTTATCTGTACTCATAGCACTTCCCAAACACTTATCTGGTAATGTCCTGCAAAGGTGATTATCTCTTTATTCCTCTCCTCTTCATATTTACATATTTATCTTTACTTACCTATACTCTATGTCACCATTCATTATTTTACCAGATACAGCTTGCCCAGAAATCTACCCTGTCTTCAAGACTAAAGAAGCTTGGGAGTCTGGAAAAGTTCCAAAGAAGATGTCAGAGGCTGCTAAAGGAAACCACAAAACTTACATTAAAGGCAGGAACTCTCAAATACAGGCAGAAATGGCCAAATGGCTGTACTTAGAATAAAGTAGTATACTTTAGAACAGATCTTTGGGGGAGTGGTAGGAACATGTATGTGCTAAGATCATCAGGTTTATACTGACGCTTGGAGAGTGAAATCTGGTTCGCTTTGGGTGAGAAAAAAGTAGAGTAGTGCTTTGGTACTCAAAATATTGTTCACTGGACAGTGTCAAGGGCAACACCTATAAGCTTGTTAGAAAACCAGATGGACATGCTCTCCTTGGCTTACTCAATCAAACTCTACATGTTACAAATCCCACATGTAATTCCCAGGTACATCAGGTTTTGCTAAATATATATATGATGCAATCAGCATGAGATGTGGAAGTGGATAGTGGTAAAGTTAGGTACTCTCTTTTAGATTTAATGATGCTTATTTTGATAAGAATGTTCGTAAGATATCAATCAACTATCTAGTGTTCCACAGAAGATTATTGCTGTTATATAAATGAGCCATCAGCCTGAAATAAATACTATGCATGGTGAGGAAAATCATGTGACGGGGGAGGTTTACTTAACTCATGAATATCTAGGTTCTTCTCAGGAAATGACATGACATAGGAGGTGAATGAACATAGAAATCAATGACTAACTCTTACAGAAATGCACATTGTGTTACTCGTACAGGAATTTAGAAATCCTCTAATTCAACAGTTCTAGTCCTCATTGCACATTGTAATCATCTGGGAAGTTAAACCAAAAACAGCAATGTCATATTCTTATATATGCAGATTCTAGAGTGAGCTTTGTGTACTCATGGATTATTTTTCCTTGGATGATTGAAATGGAGCCTGAGAATCATGTATCTAGCTCTAACAAACTCCTCTTCCTTTTCTCATGTGCCCCACAACTCCATTTTCCAAAAAAGAATTTATTCTAAAGACATTAAGAAACATTCTCTCGGTTATGCAGCTAATTTGGTGCAAAATAGAGACCAGGAACCAAGTCTATTTCTGTCATTGTTAAGCGAGGATGCATATTGAAAACTCCTGAGAAGCATTTAAAAAACTTGGTGCCAGGGATCCACTTTCAGGTGCTGATGTTCTTTAGGATTTTCAGCTTCTCAAACCAATCTTAATGTGTAGCCTTCGTAAAACCATCTTCCCTTTTTAAACTGATTCTATATTTCCTCTAAATCCAATGAGTGCATCACCAAGTAAATGGTTCTTTGGCCTTCCACTCAGGCTTTAGTTTGTTTCCATTAGCTTTGCTTTCACCTTCATAAAGCCAATCAGGAAGGCAGGCCTTATAGATAATTTCTCTGTCCCAATGCTTTCCAAATTTGTTCCATCATGAGAATCACCCACCATTGTTTGTTGAGCTTACATTTCACCAGGAGATTCTGAAGCTAGAGATTTGCAAAACAATTCATTGTCTAAAATATTCTTCAAGTGATGCTTATAAGAAGGCAAATTTCAGGGGGGGAAAAAGATCCAATATAGGACTTGCAATAACGGCATCATTATTGAATTTATAGGAAATGAGAATTCTCCAATCCCATCCTAGATTTTCTGAAATAAAAACTGTGGGGATGGAGCCCAACTGTCTCCATTTTAAACACCCTGGGGAGAGGCTGACCGTGCCCATGTGAGAGATCCATAGACATACCAGTGCTTCTTCCCGGAAGGTATTGTTGTCTCATGGCTCGCAAATAACACTTTTCCTTATACAACACATATTTTGCTTCCTTCTTAAAAAATTATCCTCACATCATCACTTCTCACAAGTCTATAAAAGTAAGTAGTTTGAGAGTTTTTCTAACACTTTCAATTAGAGAAGCCTAATTACTATCATCATTCATGAATATTCTGAGTAAGAGTGAAACTCTGTGATTTGATACTAAAAGCACATTTTTTCTGAGCACTCAAGGTGGTCAGATCAGCTGGGTCACAATGCTTTCAGACTGTTTCCCTGGAAAGTACCCATATGTGCTCACTATAATCACTTTTTTAAAATCACCCACCAAATTTCAAAAATTGTTAAGAGCAATAGAGAAGAGAATAAAAATCGAAGTTTCTTTTCCTCCAAGACTCTTAGGAAACGTCACCTCCTTTCAGAGCCTAGCATTGTGCCAGATTAAGGGTGTTGAGTAAGTGAGTGGATGAAACAGCAATTTCTTCTCACTCTCTTCCTCTTTCCTTTTCTGCTCCCCTCTGATTAGACCAGTGCAAGAGTACACAGCTGGAATTTAAAGACAACTTTGGCTACTTTCTTTATGCAGAGAGGCAAGTGGCAGTGAGCTAGCCAGAGACATGTTTTGCAGCTTTTGCCCTTTATTTACAACTATCCTCACACCTTCTCATCATACATAGGACTCTTCTCTGAGATTGTGTTAGACGAACTTAGCATGCCCACGAGAGTGTCCCAGCCTAGGACCTGGAGTCTGGTAAACTAATTACATTCCAGACCAGCAGGAAGGCTATATTTGGATTCTGAGTAGGTCAACGTTGCTTTGAATAACTTATACAATTTTACAAACATTTTCACTGTGCCTATGACTTTCTCTCTCATAGCTGTGAAGTACAGGGGAAATAACTTGACACCACAGTCAGGTTCAATGTTTGATCCTGTCCTTGTGTCTGGTTTGCCCGCAGGAGCAGAACTGGCTTCAGGCCCAAAATGGAATTAAATCAAGCCTGAGTTCCTGCTCTCCCACCTCAGCTTCAAATTTCTGCCTTTGTTTTCTCTCCCATGCCATGGAAGGTGTTTGTTTGTGTGTTTGTTTTTGCTGCACGTCTCATTCTGCAGGGCACTGTTCATTTTAACCATGTTAGGTTTTCCTCACAGCTTAAGGGGGTCGCTGAGGCATCACCTGCCTTGGTGCTGTGCTCTGTCAGCGCAGTGTCTGCCTTAGCCCTCCTCTGGGCTGCATGGGTACGCTGCGTGCTCCTGGGACCTGGGAACAGACTCCAGGTTCACATGCTGCTCTCCTGACTTGCAAACCGTGTGACCAGGACCAGTTACTTATCCTTTAGCTTCTGGCTCATCATTTGCATAGAGAAAAATATACCTAATTTTTGAGGTTTGGTGGGAGCAATAAATAAACATCATATAACAATCTACAGAATGTGCAGTAGAGTTAGGCTGCAGGAATGCAAGCCCAATTTTCTGCTCATTCTTATGTGACATAGGGGAAGCTACTGAACCTCTCTGTCTCATTTCAATTATAAAATAAGCATGATGGTAGTAGCTGCCCCCTTAGGATTGTAAAGGATATAAGAAAGTACATAAATAAAAGAAGCATGACCTCTGCCTGTAAACAGCAGCTAAAATCACATTGGATGAGCCCAGCCAGAAAGCAGCAAAGATAATCAAATAAAAACACACTGTTAGTTGGTGGTGCATATCTGTATTTCCAGCACACTGTGAGGCTGATGCAGGAGAATCACAAACTCAAGCCCAGCCTTGGCAACTTAATGGCTTGGCTAGATCCTGCCTCAATTTTTTTAAAGGGAGGGGAGGCACTTGCGATAGCTTAGTGAGAAGGTTCTGGGCTCATTCACCAGTGCCACACAATTAAAAAGCAAAAATTACCACTACAGCAGTCTGTGTAGGTTGGAATAGGAACAAACTATGGGAAGATTTTTTGTTTGTTTCCTTTTGTTTTGTTTTGGTTTTGGTTTTTTGTGAAAGCCTTGTGGGACAGAAGTTATTTAGCAAAACCTCAAAGATTTAAGTCTCAAATCTTGCAATGAAGTAGACCCTAAAATGAAGAATGAGGTCACAGCAAAAGCAGAGGCTTGGGGCGCTAGGAAGAACCTCTAATGGAGAAAGAGCGGTATGAGGCAGACCAGAGAATGTGGGGTATTTAGGAATTGGTGAGCAGCTCAGTGTGACTGACTTTAACGAGAGGATCATTAGGTGATATGGCAGGAAGAGTCAGCATTCAGGATGTCAGAACTTACACTTTTAACTTTAGCTCTAGGGAATGGGAGTGCTTTAAACAGGTGAGTGATGATTGCACAAATGCACAGAAAAAGCACTTTGGGACCTGTTTGGAAGATGATTTGGAGAAGTACAGGACAGGTCATAGGCCTGCCGACAAAGTGAATTTTTTCTGAGAAGGAAATATGTATGTATTCCATGCAAGAAAAGTAAACCAGGTATGCAGTGCATGATATAAAGATCTAAATGTTACAAGGTGCTGCTTCTGACCACTCACTTAACAGGAGCAGAGTGAGGCTCCAAGAGGCTAAGTACAATTCCTGTGATCATGCAGATGGCAGGTTCTGAGTAACTTACAACCCCTGTTCCCAACTGTTTCCTGTGGGCCATGTCCTCCTGAAAGGCTACTGTCCCTACCAACAGCTGTCAGCAGGAATAACTCCTGAGAGCCAGGAGAAAACTCCCCTCTCTGATGCTCACAATTACATGGTTCATGTTTGTGTCTCTGTCCCACATAATTCAGGAAGCCTTTCCCCTGCAGACCCACCAGGGCCAGCAGGAGCACCCCTGCCCTCTGAAACCTTCTCATTTTAGTGGCTGGAATATATCTCATGACAGGTACATGAAAACTACTGTCCCTTACGAAATGTTGCCTCTCACCACTCCATCAGCTTTTCAAGACACGGACAGTACCATCACTTCCCTTTCACATCATAATCTCAGCATGAGGTGCAGGGCTATGAACAGCAGATCCTGGCCCTCTTGTGTCCATGCTGGTGCCTGCATTTCCACCAGCAGCTGGAACCTCCTCCATCACACTAGAGAGGGGACCTCATGTCAAAGTCCAGCCCTTTCCTGCACTCTGAAGTAAACTTTAAAAGCCCTCTGGTGGAATACTGTCATTCAAGTTTAATTTCAGCAATAGGAACTGACTCTGCCCATCTTCTTTCCATCTCCTACCTTATAACTTTCTCTTCACACAGGACTACCATTATCATCCAATCACTAACATTTTCTTCCTTGCACTTCTTTTCCCAGTGCACCAATCATTCATGCAGAGTGTCTCCTCTCAATTTGCAGTTCAGTGTTACCCATCATTTTTGTCTCTGTTAAGTCTTCTGTCTCCAACCTTGTATTTACTCAGTCCTTCCCACATTTATACCTTAGCTTGCCATTTTGCACACCAATCTCTTTGAGGTCTGCTCTCTCTTTCCACCTACACGAGACCTTCAAGATTGCCACAATAAAAAAAAAACTGAAAAAAGCTTCTTACAGCTTTAGAGCTCTTGTGTGTATTTCCAACATTCTTGTTAGACAGTATTGTTCAATACTGTAACTCTAACTATGTTATCCTTTAAGTTAGAAATGCTCAAATGTTATCTTAGTCTCTGACTTCTTCCTTACACCTTACATATAGTTGTCTGAGTTGGTTGGTTAGATACCTCCAAATAAGTGGCACTCAATCCACTCAAAGGTGTGACTCCTCCCCAAAAATACCCTTTTCATTTTTCCTGTATCAGTCGCTCATAGAGAATGACATGCCCACTCTCTTAGTTACCCAACAAAACTAAGATTTGATTCAGTTTTTAGGTGAGTGCTGTCATCTTTTACTACAAGTCATCTCAAATTGCTTCTTTCTCTATTGCTTCCACTGTTGTAGTTCAAACCTGTATTAACTTTCACTCTGATTATTAGGAAGAAACATGACCTAGTTTATACAGCGTGTGAGTTCTCTATGGTCCGGGCTCATCTGGGATCTCCAGTTTTTTATCACTGAATCCCATCACAGCCCCAATCCTCTTGCCACAATGGACTACAGCACTTATCAACAGCTACTGTTCAGATTTTTGTTTCAAGAATCGTTAAGAACCGCTGAGGCTCACATGAGCGACCAATTTTATGCTGAGGAGACCAAGTATCTCAGCAACTGAGATGAGCCTCATGAAAATTTATTGTCTCTGTATTTGGACTTTGGACATGACCTCTATTCAGAACCATAGAATGCATGGCCCACTGGACAGAAGCAGAGGACACAGATTTGTCTTATTTGGAGCTTTCTGGAAGACATACGAACAAATAACATGACTTAACAATGGAAAGGAACAATCACATGAGGAATTACTTTTGCCTTCTCGCTCTTCATTTAACTAATTCCATGGGGACAGTTCATCATCTACTCATAGCTTTATTAGCCATTTTGAATAATCTAGTTCCAATTAAGCTATTCAATGTGTTATTTCCCTATTTCTACTGCAATAAAGAAAATTAGTCTTAAAACATCATTAATTTATTATGCTATGTTCCTGAAGGTCAAAATTCTGGAACGGGTTTCATTGGGATAAAAAGAATCAAAATTCCAGCAGGGCTGTGCTCCTTTTTGGAGGCTCTAGGGAGGACTCTGTCCCCTCGCCTTCTCTAGCAGCTAGAGGTTAACTCATATTCCCTGGCTCATAGCTGTTTTCTGTATTCAAATCCAGCTATGCCCCTTGGAGTCCTCCTTATATTGTGTCACTGTGACTGACCCTTACCTGCTTCTCTCCCTTTAAGGACCCTTGTAATTCCACTGGATCTACTCGATAAATATCATACACACTGATTTCCGTATTGAAAATTCAGCTCAGTCCCAGAAAGCAGCATCTCGGGCTGTCTCTTTGGGATCCAAAACTCTTGGACCCGTAGTGTGGCCTGGGCTGTTTGGATCTAAAGTCTGCGCAGACCTGCATCTTGGCACGACTGTTTGGGACTGGTAGGCCTGCCCATCATCCGCAGGGAACTGCCTGGAGACCTGCATCTGGGCCGGGTCTGTTTGGGCCCGTAGCCCCACCCTTCACCCCCAGGAAGTCTCCCAGAAAGCAGCATCGTGGACTGTCTCTTTGGGACCCGAAACTCTCGGACCCGCAGAGTGGCCCGGGCTGTTTGGATTGGGAATATTGTGGAGACTGGCATCTTGTCCAGGTCTGTTTGGGACGGGGAACTTTTCAGAAACCAACATTCTGGCCTGACTCTTTGGGACCTGTAGGCCCTTCACTCACAGGGAACCTCCTGGAGACCTGCCTGGGACAAAGCATGGTGGGCTGGCCTGCCTGAGATTCCACAGGCTCTGGGGTGGCCACACCCAGCATTCGCCTTACAACTTAGGGAGCCAGGAGCCCACAGAGGGGAGTTAGGACCCTGTGAGGAAGCCAAGAGCCTGTGGGGGAGCCACTGCCCCTCCAGGAACTGAGGGTGTAACAGGTAATTTGCCACACAAGCAGAGAAAGCTTTGGAACACCG